>JAHWFP010038838.1:0-11958 GCA_023313725.1 Lithobius niger
TTGGCGGGTTTTTCTACCAGTTTTGGTCCACGACGGTATATTTTGTTGCGAAAGAGTGACGTCCCGGGGAAAGCCGATATTTCATAATCTTTGTTTGGCGAAGGCGACCGGATGTTTATCAGCATACGGGAAAAAAGCCTATTTTTATCTCTTCACTGTTCGTCTTTCTTTATTCTCTATCCACTTTCCTCCGTCCACCGTCTCGTATTTTCGCCGGTGTTGACCGTCTGGATCGAAGCAAAAACGCGCTGGGGAGATCCCCCAACCCCAACAAGCGCGCGACATCCAATCGAGGCCGGTAATAGATCGAAGAGCAGATCGACAGTTGCTTGCTTCACCCACGTTTGTTTGCCTTCTTGTGCAAACAACTACACAAAGACGGGACCCTTTGACGCCATTTTGAGCGAATGAAGTATTGGAGAAGACGGACAATTTGTAGAATTATAGTCACGGCCGGAAAATATGCGGAGGAGGGAAGCAGGAGTGTGAAATCCTCTTCTTCCCAACCGAACTAAAAGTCTGAGTCGGAAATGCCATGGAGCTGAATCTACATAGCTAAGATCGTAATATTTGTTTGTTGGTTTGTTTGTGTGTGTTGCGTATGAGTGCGTTGCCAGATTACCGAGATACCCACTCGGTATTCTATTGAAGTCCGCAGTGGGAACCTCGATAATCCTTACTCTATCGAAGTCTACAATGGGAATCTCGATAATCTTAATGTTTGTATTGTTTATGTGTGTCAAACGGAATTGTCTGTATAAGTAATGATTCGAACTGTGTTTTCAACAAAGAGGCACAGTACTGATAACGTCATGTTTTTTCCAGTCACACTGTTTCCATGCAAACGGGATCTAGACCTCTATGTCTCTTAACCCTGAATCTAACTAAATCCAATGAAAGTTTGGCCAAACTGTTAATGGGAAATCACAGTATTTTCATGCAAACTGGAAATCACTACAATGCTCTAGTAAACCGGTTATATAAGAGGGCTGTCCTAGTCTATATAACTAAGACCGTAATTTTGTTTGTTTGTTAGTTTGTGTGTGAGTGTGTCCGCAGTGGGAATCTCGATAATCTTTGTTCTGTTGAAGTCTGTTGTGGAATCTCAATAATCGTAATCCGTTTGTTTGTTTGTGGTCTTTCAAATTGATTTATATGTATAAGTAAGCGCCGGTGCACACGTGCGGTACCGCATTTGCGGTTTGGTTTACGTGACATCTGTTGGGTAGGGATCGACCGATACAGAAAAATACCGATCTGATCCGATACCGATTTTCCCCTCACACGCCGATCCGATACAGATCCGATACACCGATACAGATATACCGATACCAATTTAAAAAAAAAAGTCAATGGGTCAGAAAGTCAAACGCGTACTTCATCATTATGAAAATGGTGTGCAAGAAAATTAAATTTCTAATTTTTTTTCCTCAGTGGTGGCAGATCCGCAAGTGTACCTTCGACTGTAAAAAAAACCCCAAAGTTCACTGCTGATAGGCCTAATCCCAAGAAGCCCTGCCCCGATTCTGGCAATGCACACACGTTGAATTCACTAAGCTGCTGTGCAGATGACGTCATGGGATACAAGTGATGCTATGCAGGAAAGGTTTTTCACAAGCTAGTTGGAGTAGCCAGCGTGCACGGAAGTTGGTCGTATCGGCTAAAATATCGGTAAATAAACACCGATACAGATCCGATACCGATACACAAAAAACACCGATAATATCTGTAAATACCGATACCGATATTAATATCGGTCTATCCCTACTGTTGGGTACTGCACACGTACCTGCGTCGACGTTGCGTTACCGTCCGCCGCTCGTGCGGTCGTTTTGCACCGCAATTCCCCCCTCCCCCGTCAACGCAGCAGTACCGCAGCGTTAAAAAAACGCAATTGCGTCTCTGAGTACCTTGGGTGGCTTGATCGGTGCACACGTCCGCCGTTTACCGCAAAAGCGTTACCGAAAATGGCGTCCAATTTCGAAGAAATATACATGGGATTGTTTATTTCATATCCTGAAATATGAAATGTTGCTACAGATATGATTGAAGACTCATTGGGAAGTAATTAAAGAACTTATCCGAATTTTTTAGTTAATCTGCAAAGGATGTATAACATTTTTCCCTGGTACGCCATAAATTAGTACATGAATGGACCAAAATTCGTCGCATTGGTTTTAAAATATATTATTTGTTCACGAGGTAGGTCGAAAAAAGCAAAATCGTCTCATTGGTTTAAAACTATAATTTTTTGTACACGAGGTTAGGGAACCGACGCGCACAAACGTCACCGAAGCGGCACCGCAGCGTCCGCGCGTTAATAAAACGCACGTGTGCATTGATTGGCTAAAGGCCTCTCCAGACAGAAGAGAATTTCGTGCGAAGCTATGCGTAACTACGTGCCTACAAGGTCAACATTGCAGCCAGTCTGGGTTTAAGGCCTCTCCAGACAGAAGAAATTTTCGTGCGAAGCTATGCGTGACTACGTGCGTACAAGGTCAAAATTGCAGCAATCGTGTGGATGGGGTTGCGTTAAGGACGAATACTGAAGTCTTTTTTACACCATACTGCGTCGGCGTGCAGCCGCGAGCAGCCAGTCTCTGGTTAGGGCTTTACGTCGCCGCAGCGGCGCCGCGCGTTCAAAAAACGCACGTGTGCACCGGCGCTTATGATTCGAACTGCCTTTTCAACAAAGATGTACAGTGCTGATGACGTCATGTTTTTTTCCCGTCACTATAATTTCATGAAACGGAATCTCGCCCTCTACGTCTCTTAAAGCCTAGATCCAACTAAATCTAATGAAAGCTTGGGCCACTGCTAACGGGAAATCACAGTATTTTCATGCAAACGAAAAATCACAACAATGCTCTATAAAACCGGCCGTATACGAGGGGCTATTCTAGGCACACTAAACAATGCAATTAAATTACACGACATTTCGGTGATATAAGTGCACCCGGCCCGTCATCAAGTGAGAAAAGCTTCAGCCAAACAACATCGTGCACAACACAACCGTTATAATACCATGATTTAAGCCAAGGCACAATGACAATTCGTAATAATAAACAAAAAACAAAAGGGCCTATATTCTTTTTTGGTCAAAATAGGAAAGCAATAAGGAGCCAAGTGAAATCGACCTCCAAAATTCACTTCGAACCGGCATTTGAAGAGTAGAGGTCTGTTTCACTCCGCGCCCTGCTACTTTTTTATTTTGATCAGGAAAGCATTAGTTTCTTTTTATTTGTAAAGGGCAATTACATCCATTTTGACATGCATGCTTTACTTTTGGATCACTTACACAATAACTAAACACTAGAACTGCGGTAAGAATACGTTACGTACGTCCGATACAACAATTTAATTATTGCATCACCAAAACACGACACGGAGACCGCCATTGTTTTGCTGGAACGCGCAGAAATTAATGCCGACAGATGTCACATTTCGATTTCGACTCGCAGCCGATTGAGATAGCGCTATTGGCTGTGAGAGCTCAAGCGTAGTGGCCAGCTAAGGACGTCAGACGGTCGAGCTCTCACAGCCAATAGAGCTATCTCAATCGGCTGCAATTCGAAATCGAAGAGTGACATCAGTCGGCATCAATTTCTGCGCGTTCCAACAAAACAATGGCGGTCTCCATGTCGTGTCTTGGTGCTGCAATAATTAAATTGTTGTATCGGGCGTACGTAACGTATTCTTACCACAATTCTTGCGTTTAGTTATTGTGTAAATGATCCAAAAGTAAAGCATGCATGTCAAAATGGATGTATTTGCCTTTCAACTTCAATTGTCACTGTGCCTAAATCATGGTATTTTAAAGGCGGGTTGCCACCAAATGAAAATCTGCAGCGTCTAGCGCCATCAAGTTCTCTATAACGCTTGTTCGCAGCAAGCAAAGAAATGCTCGAAAGAAATATCTTTTAACACCAAACAAACCACGTGCCTCCTTAATTATTGAGTAAAAATTTGGTACATCGCCGTGCACCTTGGAGCGAGCTGCAAAGGTTAACGATACTGCTGTCACTAGATGGCGTGACGGTATTTTCTTTATATTCTACCGTGGGGTCATCTAGTGGTAGTAGTATCGTTAATCTTAACAGCTTGCTCCCAGGTGCGTGAGGACGTACCAGATTTTTTGCTCAATAATTTTAGGTGGCACGTAACTTGTTTGCTATGTTAAAGGATATTTCTTTGCGCGTTCCTTTGCTTGCTGTGAGAAAGCGTTAGAGAGAACTAAACAATGCGCAATGGCTGTTTGCCGTGACGTCACCATGAGTTAGCCAATGACGAACGAGAACAACAGCTGTTTGGCCGTCTGATTGGACTAGCCCAGTCGCGTGATATGCACGTCACAGCAAACAGCCATAGCGTGTGGTATAGATGGCGCCAGATGCTCCAAACTTTCATTTGGTGGCGGCCCGCTTTTAATGTTGATATTGCGCACGATGCTGTTCCGCTGAAACTATATTCTCACTTGATAATGGGTGTATACAAGTCACCGAAACGTCGCCGTGTATAATTATATTGATTTTTTTGGGATTATCATTATCAACTACGCTTAATGTTTGTTTATATTTAGGTATTGTAATGGAAAAAAAATCGTTCTGTGTTATACAATGTGGTTGTAAACATTTCGTTGAAGGGGTGATCAACGGACCAGAATCAGTTTTAGTTCCCCACATGTTTGGTTGCCAGATAATCCATGTTTTGGCAGAACGGTTCCCCTGTTCTTTTGTAAGTCAGCCAATAATCATTCTGTTACTCAGAAATTGCGAAATTACCTAGTTACAGCCCCCCCTCCCCCCCACCCACTCACCTATTTTAAGGCACCAATGACAATTTAAACCAAGGCACAATGACAATTCACATAAATAAATACAAAGAAAAAAAAGCAACAGCCCATGCTCTCTTGGTCAAAATAGGAAAGCAATAGGAGCCAAATAAAATCGACCCGGGTTGGGGAGGTGAAAGAGGCTATAACTAGGTAATTTCACGATTTCTGAGTAACAGAATAATTATCGCCCAACTTAAAAAAGAACAGCGATTGAGAACAAAATGGGGGACCGTTCTGTCAACATGTCACATGGATCATCTGACTAAAAAACATGTGGTTAGTAGGGACTAAACCGTACTCAAGTAATACATATTTTGGTCCATTGATCGCTTTCAGTGAAAAGTTTATTTTTTTTAAAACCAGGATGGTCATTCTTTAACTCTTATGGAATATCTTTGAAAAATATTAACAGTTTCTTAAAACCTGCCTGGGGTTTAGGATGGGAAGGATTTTGTTCCAGACCATAATTTTGTCCGGCACACCCGTGTGCATACAACAACACAACAAGGTGACTTTTCCTCTCTCACTTCCTTCCCCCCCCCCCTTTCTTCAGGCAGATTTTAAATGATGACTGATGGCGCCTTTCTTTAAATGTCAACTTCATTCCTTCCTACGCTGGACTTTTTGTGAAGGGTTTCCTGACAAAACCAGTCGCACAACGACATGAAACAACAAGATTTTAATTTTCAGCACTCAATAAAACATTTATGCACCTTGTTCACAAAGGTAGTAAAAGTTAAAAAGCACACAAGGGTCCAGCCATGCAATGATCATCCAATATGACATACCTTCCAATATGGCTGCTGCCAGCTAGGTCGTGCCAGGGCTGAGCCCTTGTGTGTTATTTTTTTTTTTAACTTTTACTGCCTTTGTGAACAAGGCGCATAAATGTTTTATTGAGTGCTGAAAATTAAAAGCTTGTTGTTTCATGCCATTGTAAGACTGGTTTTGTCAGAGAACCCTTCACACAAATTCTCTCTTCTCTTACAAATTAATTATGCCGCAAGAAGACAAAGCTAACACCTCTTTAGTAGAAGCAACGTAGAAGCAACGGTTACCAAAGTACACGAGGCTGATCTCCCTCAGAAGAATGCACCAGGTTTCCGAGGAAGTTCATCCATCTGCTAGTTGCTAATATTTTTTCAAAATTTATTTCTTAGTTAACTTCCTTCTAAAGTACGTGTGCTGCTAGCTGTCTGAAACGCTTTGGTCTACAATCCAAAAATTGAACTCTTAACCCTATGTTGGTAACCTGCCAAAGTTTTACACGTTCTGGCCAGATTGAGGAAGGGCTTCAAAGACGTCATCGATGTTGTCAGACTGCTGCCTCCAATTTGCCACCAAATCTTTCAGATTGCATTCCTCGCCCCAAGTCAAGATTAGTACTGGCAGTGTCACTTAACAAGGGAACGACACAGACGCGAAAGTGCAAATATTGCTCTACCGTGGTTACCTGCACCCAAATCATTGAGTACAATTTCAATGTCGCCCTCGCGTGGAACAGAAGGGGTCGGTTTTTCTTAACCATCTCCTGGGACCTTCATTCATTAAATATTAAAACACTGGTCGGGCACCCATCTTTCGCCGTCCGTTGATACTCCCTTAATCCTCCCAGAGGCATTAATCACCTGAGTCCCAATTGTCAGAGCTAACATGCTCTTTGCTCCCTCTGGAATCCGCGTGGCCATTCAAGCACTCCAAGTGGGAATTTGTTCTTGTTTTTACCTCTTCGATCTCTACATCTCTCGCGATCCCTCTCTCCCTCTTTACTAGCCTCGAAGTTTCTGCGTTCCCAGTTGGTCTTCTGCGAAAGGCAGATTGCGAATAAGAAAGAATTGCCAGCCAAGTTCACAAGTTCTGCTATTGTTCGTTTCTTTTTTTCTTCTTCTTCTTCTTTTATTGTTTTTTCTTGGGAACAATTTGAAAACACAAAATCGATCGCTGAGGAGACTGAATCAAACTCCGGACTAATTGGTCCATGCTTTAGTTGTGCCATGTGGTAAAATAGTAGGGCAGATAAAAGCAAAATAACACAACAATTTTTCAGTTGGTGATAAAAGCATCAAATTTGGTGGAGTTATAGTTTAAAATATACAGAATCCAACCACAACCAGAAACACCTTGTCCGAATCCGCCTATAGGTGTTTCTAGTGAAAATAAAAATGGCCAATAGATATCGTCCAGTCAACGGAACTCAAAATTTGGGGGGAGGGGGTAGAAATTAATTAAATTCAAAAGTCTATTTCTTTCGCCAGAACTGTCCGTTAGGCCTTCCTACAAAGCACATTAAAAGTCCCGTAGGGTGTGGGACCACAATGTATAATTTTGGTTGTCATAAGAATTATGTTATCCTATGTCCCAAAGATATGTTTGGGCAGTTGAGGCCCAAAATTGATGGAAGTGTTCACTTTCTGTGAAAAGCATATTTGGTACGGATGCACATGAAGAGTAACTTGGAAAGTAGCTGTGATAAAAAGTTCACCTCCCCCCCCCTCCTGATTCCCCCAATGAGTTCAAATTTCAAGTTCAAATTCCCCACTGAGTGAAAGTGGGGTGATTTACCCTCCCAAAACGGCTTTTTGGGTGTAACTCATTGACCATCAACAAATCAAAAGCATAAAGAAGCAAAAACGTTTAGCACACAATTCTGGTATACAGTACATCTTTTAGGTACAACCAAACCAACCATTGAACCCAAACCAAACCAACCATTGAACCCAAAAATTGTATTTCAAATTTACCACCCTTAATTTGCACGAGCGCTCTTTTGTTCAATTGGTCAAGTTGTTATAGTGACCTTCGTTTATAAGGTGCTCTTGAGGGCTTCTAATAGCTCAAAATTGACATGCTTAGGATATTCTGAAGGGTGGGATCTATTCTTTCCATCAAACCTAACCAAAATTGTTTAGCTTAGATAGGACCGTCCTACACCAATTTAAAGGTGAAGTGGTAATGGTATAGCGGTGAAAAATTTTGGTGATATTCGTTTTCAAAGTGCTCTTGCCCGCCTTATAATAGCCCGAAGTGGATATGCTTAGGATTTTCTGAAACGTGGGGAGCTATTCTTTCCGTTAAGCCTAACCAAGGTAGTTTAGCTTAGGTAGGGACCGTTTTACACCTATTTAAAGATGAAGTAGCAATGGCGTAGTGGTGGAAATGTATTGGTGATTTTCGTAATCAAAATGCTCTTGCAAGCTTTCTAATAGCCCGAAATGGACATACTTATGATATTCTGAAAGGTGGGGATCTGTTCTTTCCATCAATTCTAACCGAATTTCTTTTAGCTAAGATAGGGACTGTCCTACTGCCGTTTACAGGTGGAGCTGTATTTGGTGTCGCGCCTAGTTTTAATTTCAACGTGCCCTGGTTTAAGGCTCATATTTATATGTAAGCTAAACAACTTCGGTTAGGATTGATGAAAAAAATATATCTCCACCTTTCAGAAAATCTTAAACATGTCCATTTCGGTCTATTAGAGGGCTCGCAAGAGCACTGTGAACTTTAAAATCAACATACACTTTTGCTGCTACGCCATTATCTCTTCACCTTTAAATGGGGATAGGACGGTCCCAACCTAAATTAAACAATTTCGGTTAGAATTGATGGAAAGAATAGATCTCCACCTTTCATAAAATCTTAAGCATGTCCATTTCGGGATATTAGAGGGCTCACAAGAGTACTTTGAATTCGAAAATTACCACATCTTCGCCACTAAGCCAGCACCTCTACATCTTTAAATTGACCCTATCTAAATTGACGAGTAACTAGGATTGGTGAAAAAAATAAATCCCCACCTTTCTGAAAATTCTAAGCGTGTCCATTTCAGGTTATCAGAAAGCTCTGAAGGGCACTTTGAAACCGAAAGTCACTATAACAACCAAATGAACAAAGGAGCACTCACGCAAATTACGGGTGGTAAACTTAAAATACTATTTTAGAGTTCAATGGTTGCTTTTACCTAAAAGATATATGTAACCTTTCCTGTCCAGAACGTTTTTGCTTCACATAACGCTTCTGATTTGTTTACAGTTAAAGAGTTACAGTACAAAAATAAAACATTTTTGCTGGGGTAAATCGCCCCCTCCTTCATCTCAGGGGGGCTCTGAATTTACTATCATGGCTATTTTATTCCTGGATTCAATTTTCCATTACATTATAGTATGCCAAAGGTTGATCAGTTGTCGAGCTATCCTAAAAACTGGGAACTAAATTCCAAGATGGCTCATGGTTTCCATCCGCGGGAACAACCCGTCTTTGGAGGCTATTTTCTCGAAAACGGTGAGAGATAGAAAAAAAAATAACCCACCTTTTTTGTATATAATTTAACTGGCTCCAATCCCCTTTTACATTATAGTATGCAAAATGTTGACGAATATCAAGTTATTTAGAAAAAAACGAAGAATTGGGAACTAAAATCCACGATGGCAGCTAGAAACCTTTACTAGGCGGATTCGGGCAAGGTGTTTCTGGTTCGAGTTGGATTCTATATATTTAAAACTATAACTCCACCAAATTTGTTGCTTTTATCACCAACTGAACAATTGCTACCCTTACCCGCCCTACTAAAATGGTTTGTATGTGAATGCAGTATTGTGCCAGGAGTATACAAAATTCTGTAGAAATAAGGAGGAACGAACTCGAAATGATTCAGCATACTCCATTGTCGATAGGCTACGTTATGATCTCGATTGTAGTCAATACAAGTCTACTGAAAATCAAAATTCGACTGGTGGTGAGACTCAAACCAGGATTAGTCTCCTAGATCTATACACCAACCGATTTGCCTACTCCCAAATACAAATTTCTTATGAGACTCAAACCAGCATTAGTCTCCTAGATGTATAAACCAACCGATTTGCATACTCAAATAAAAATTCCTTATAAGGCTCAAACCAGCACCTGAATCTCCTAAGATCTATACTTCGACCGATTTGCGTACTCAAATAAAAATGCCTTATGATGCTCAAACCAGCATCAGTTTCCTTAGATCTATACACCAACTGATTTGCCGACTCAAATAAACATTCCTTATGAGACTCCATCCATCATCAGCGTCTCCTTAGATGTATACACCAACCAATTTACCTACTCAAATAAAAATGCCTATGAGACTCAAACCAGCATCAGAGTCTCCTTAGGCATATATACCAACTGATTTGCCTATTCAAATAAAAATTTCTTATGAGACTCGAACCATCATAGGAGAAAATAGAAATGGCAGAAAATAGAAAGTAGTAATAAATAGATAATATTAGAAAATAACAATAAATAGAAGATTGTAGAAAATAGTAGTAGAATTAGAAAGTCAAAAATAGTAGTAAAGAGTAGAAAATGGTAGTAAACAGTAGACAATACTGAAAATAGGCAAAATGTTTTCTTTTTTTCCCATTGTGCCTTTATTGTTGAAATTATAAATAACGAACGCTGGCTTACAATTTATAAATTTTTACTGCTTAGCACCTTTTGAAAAGGAAGTTTTTGTACGTTATTTTTTTTTCTCCGCTCTTATTTTATTTTTGAAATACTTTTTGCTCTCAGCTTGCTGTGCTTTTATTTGTTTAGGAGGAATTTTTGTGATAGTGACTAAAAACTGTTTTAAATAGCCTGCTTGGCTGATTTTCCATAATCTGACATGTCCAATATTTTTTGGCTTGGTTCTACAAAATTTTATGTTGAGCACTCATAGAAACCAGTGATACTGGTTACAACTCGGTTATACAGAAGACATTTATCTGATTTTGCGTCCTTGTCGTCTGCTCGTTTATGTGGTGGTAGACTCTTGTCGTTTTCTCCCACCTGTATCAACAACCCCAAGAATACAGTTGTGGCCAAAATGGCAATAGAAAGAGAGTTTCACTTCCCTATTATGATTTGTTGCTGCCTTCCCTTGGCCGTTTCGAAGTGAATATGCTACCAAGAGCTTAGATCTATACACCATTCTATTTTCCCACTCAAATAAAAACTCCTCTTGAGACTCGAACTACTATCAGATTCTCATTAAACCTATACGTGACCCGACTTGCCTACTCATATAAATATTCCTTATTAGACCTGAACCAGCATCATATTCTCCTTAGATCCACACATCAACCGATTTGCGTACTCAAACAAAAGTTTCTTGTGGCACTCGAACGAGCATAGGATTTTCTTTAGAACCATACATCAAATGATTTGCCTACTCAAACATAACTTTCTTGTGGCACTCGAACGAGCATAGGATTTTCTTTAGAACCATACATCAAACGATTTGCCTACTCAAACATAACTTTCTTGTGGCACTCGAACGAGCATAGGATTTTCTTTAGAACCATACATCAAACGAGTTGCCTACTCAAACATAACTTTCTTGTGGCACTCGAACGAGCATAAGATTTTCTTAACCATACATCAAACGATTTGCCTACTCAAACAAAAGTTTCTTGTGGCACTCGAACCAGCATAAGATTTTCTTTAGAACCATACATCAAACGATTTGCCTACTCAAACAAAACTTTCTTGTGGCACTCAAACGAGCATAAGATTTTCTTTAGAACGAACGAATTTTCTTTTGAATTTTCGTTTGAATTTTCTTTCAAACGATTTGCCTAATCAAATAAAAATTCCTTATGAGACTCGAACCAGCATCATATTATCCTTAGATCCATACATCAACCGATTTGCCTACTTAAACAAAAATTCCTTGTGACACTCGAACGAACATAAGATTTTCCTTAGATCCATACATCTACTGATCTATATACCAACCGATTTGCTTACTCAGGTAAAAGTTTCCTTATAAGGTGTTCGCATTTTTTTTGTAGTAACCTACTCAAGTCACCAAGTGGGCCTGTTTCCGTAATACGCTGGGTCGGAGACATAATACTGCCTTTACTCTTCGTTCCTGCAGAACTCTTCATGTTCTCCTGGTTGTGTACACATTTGAAAAATAATTCTTTGTAATTTGTGAAATCAACGCCCGACAAAAATGCTCCCATCATGTCTAAGTTTTACACAGTACTGCATCAAACATCCAATTGTTTTAGTGGGCCATCAACAGGATTCAAAAAATCTAACGAAAACATTAAAAAAAATAAATACCAAAAACACCAAAAGTGTTCTTGTTAATGTATTAAATTTGAAGAGGT
>JAHWFP010038839.1:0-11164 GCA_023313725.1 Lithobius niger
CCCTTTTACTAGTTTTGGTTTTTGATATGATATCACTCCTTTTTTTTTAATTGTGTATTTACTCAACTCCACTACCGTGCAGACGAGTAATAAAGTGCCACGTCAACAGGAAATTGTTTTTCAACAATTTGCTACCACCTTTTGCGTATAGGCCCAACCATTCTCAACTTAGTCACCTCTTTATTGGCTTTTGGTTTGGTTTTAATTTTATTGTAATTTGTTGAATTTAGTTATTTTTGGTGTGTTGATATCACTCCTTTGAAGGGCCGAACCACTCTCAACTTGGTGGCCTCTTCACCAGTTTTTGACTTTGTTTATTTTGCTTTGTTTTTACACTTGGTGAATTGGACGTGAATACAATTTCTTTGCAACGTTGTTTAGATTTATCGTGATACACTAGTGTGTGTCTAAGCACGCACGTCAGTATACACGTTCTCATTGTCGGAACTTTGGCCGTGTAATGATAGACAATGCCGACAATACTAACAATGGTTATAACAATATTTTCGTACTTACGCGCCCACCCACGCCATCTCTGTTACGCCCCCAGGCTCCAAACCATAAAAAGTATACGCTACACAGTTCGTATTGTAGTGCACCCATTCGTCCAATTTCATAGCTGGAAACCTTCCCGTTATCTGGGAATCGATGAATAATCACCCTATGGGAATTAACATGGGGATGAGCGGACTAGCTAGCTAGCTAGCTAGCTAGTTAGTAACACATTTTCAACGTTATTGAGGGGCATATTTTACATTGAAAGCAGCATAGCTGGCATTCAAACACGAGTTAATTTTTGTCAGGTGGGTCATTGCTCTCGATTTCAACACGATTTAAGCTTTTGTACCGCATTATTATTTTTCCCCAAGTACCTGAAATGTGCCCAACTATGCTTCAAGATATAAGACACTGACGCAATGGTGTCGCGCTACAATGGTTTACAACCTCGACAATTGAATTAATGTGATGTTTGTTGTGATGTTTGTTGCCTAACTTGGCGCGACACACTAGCGTGTATCTAGATTACCACTGTTTGCAACAATGGTGAAGATACAGAATTTGTACCTCCGAGATATGCAACAATAACTTCAAAGACAAGGCCGAAGAGTAGTATAGTTGCATCCGAGGGACAGCAAGCCGTATCCTCGGAGCCATTCTTGGAAACAGTAGTAATAAGACCATGTAAGTATACTTGATTATTGCCGTGCTCGGACTGAGAGCGTGTGTGAATAAAAAAACGTCCTAGGATAGTAAATGCTTGTGCACTTTTCCTGTGCGTATAACAATGTAAAAGACTAACCCGTTTAGGAAAGCATCTCGTCGAAGAAATCCTACCGGGACTCACAGTAGTGCCACTTCCGGTAAAGTTAGGACAAAATATCATTAGATATTATTTGATGTATATGATCTATAGATCCTACAAGATTTGACACCTATCGGTTAAACGGTTTAGGAGTTACGTGATAGAGACTATTTACCGGAACTGAGCTGTATATTCACTTCCGATTGACTTTTCGATATTTTTTCATAGAACATATATATCACAGTTGTAAGAAAGGTATGTGCAAAATTTGGAACCTGCCGACTAACCCATTAAAAAGTTATTCATTAAGTGAAGGAATACCGGAACTGACATTTACAATCACTTCCGGTAGAGCTACAACAAAATGTCATTAAATTTTAATTGACTAAATTGTCTCTGGAATATGCCTGAAAAATTTGAGACGTATTGGTTAAACGGTTGAGGAGCTATGTGATAAAGACTATTTACCGGAAGTGAGCTGTACATTCACTTCCTGTTGAATTTTCGAAAATTTCTCTTAGAGTGTTATTCGTCATAAATGATGTATAGAACTGCTGTAGTAAGTTCCAGCATATTATATTGATCGGTGTATTAGTGGTCGTGAAAAGTGCATCCTTGTACGTAATTTTGCTACTTATTTTGGTATACACGGTGTTTAAAAAAAAACGCTACACGTCGATGTCGATTTTTTTTAAGTCCAACAACCATTCCCCGTCGCTATAACCCTTATCCCTGACCTCAGTAAAGAAATCATGAAAGTTATTCCTGGCCTCAGGAAAGAAAGCTTTTATTTGCTTTTCAAATAAGAACGCAAAAGGTAACAAAAGCATGTGATAACCCTGGTTGATGGGGGGAAAAGGTGAGGGGGGGGGGGGTTGTTTAACAAACAATAAAAGCCCACAATTAGATTTCAAGTAAAAAGAAAAAAAAAACATTTATTTGGTCATCAAGCAAAATAGCTAAAATAAAGGTATTTACAGTATTTGGATTCCAACATAACAACGCAAAAGGAAAAAAACGCATGTGGCAACCCTAGATAATGGGGGAAAGCCACTTGTACGGCGGCAGTACAACGTAGCTTCTGCGGCCTCTTATCCCTGACCCCATGTAGAAACCGAATCTCCCAATCAGGGCAGTAGGCAGGAAATTTTATATACCCCCGCACTAGAATTAAAATGAGGAGAGACCCCCCCCCCCCCGGCTCAACAAAAAATAAAGAAAAGAAAATCCCATGCGCCACATTTAAAAAATACTTACCCACAAAAACAATTGCAAGCAAAATAACAAGTGGAATTGCAAATTAAAAAAAAAATTAAAGCAAATCCCTGTGAAACTGAATTTTATTTTAAAGACACTTTTTTCTGTCGAGCGTAATGTAATCATACGTGAACTAGGAAAGAGCTCTATGCTTCACGACTGTGAGGCAGAGGATGGCACTTCGTTGTCATTGAAATTGTATTTCTTTTTTAAAACCGTTAAGCTTGTGTTTTAACATAACTAGTTTAATTTGTTACCACTTTTTTTTTAAATTAACAATCACCACGATTTATTTTGCGACTACGTGTCAACAATTTAGCTCTGCTCCTGAAACTCATGTTTCGTAATAATGTAACCATTTTATTGTGTTGGGCTCACAATTTTGTTGATATCTGGCAAACAAACTTTAAACGTAATCATTAACTGCTTCCAAACAATAAGATTTATACATAAACAAGTCATTTTCACGTCGCTTAGGCCTACAGGAACTAGAAAGAATGCTCTTTCATTTGAAACCTTAACCTTTCTATACTACATGGTTCTCTGGAACTTAACTTAGCACGAATTTGTGAACAAAAATCAACGCTATAATCCAGTAGTAAAGGCTTCATCGTGTTTCGTGCTCTTCGGCCAAGTAGGAAAACCCCCGCACGTGCGGGTACTGCGGGGGTGCTGGTTACGGCCCTGCGCCCAATGTACATACTGAATTAACAACTATCCAATATTCGCATCTAATCGCCACACCACTTGCTGCACAAAAGGCCTAGTAACGTTATCTGACTGGAGTTCCCAGTTTACAGTACTGTACTTTCTGTAATTGGCTGAGTTTAATTACCGATTAATGCTGCTGCCCGCCGTTGCACGCAAAGTAGTGAGCCATGTGACCGGATGTCCTCAGGGCATGCACTATTGTGTGATGTTTAGTATACTGTAGTAGTGGTTGGTCCGTACACTTGGACGTGGCAGTAGTTAGGTGCATACAACCTGATACGTATCATTCGATACAGTTTGTTCTTTTTGTATTCGCTTCCTTCGATACCACTCGTTCTTTTTGTATTCCATAACGACATGCCACGCATGAACCTACACCAACGTATCAATATTATTAAATGGTATTACCAAAACGATATGCTATCAGACGTTTTGGTGAGGTGGCAGGCGACATATCTTCAGCCACCTCCATGCCGATCTACAGTGGCACATTTGGTGGAGAAATTTGAAACCACAGGTTCTGTGGAAAATCACCATAAGGGCCATTTTGGCCGTAAACGAACGACACGAATGATCGAAAATGCCGCCGAAATCAACCACGTGTTGCTTGATGAACCAACGACGTCCCGGCGTCAGTTGGAACGGCAAACGGGTGTGTCACTGCCTTAAGTTAATAGGCTGATTAAGGACGTGGGCTTGAAGGTGTACCGTCCACGGCATATCCACGCCTTAATCGAAGATGATCCCGATCGACGCATTCAGTTCTGCGACGAATTCCTAGATTTCCTTGCAGATGATCCACAGAACGTGGAACGGATATTAAATTCCGATGAAGCCAAGTTTCATCTGAATGGCAGAGTTAATCGCCACAACTACAATAACTTACAGTGACGACAACCCACTACGTCACTATGGCGGCATTCACGCCGTCATCTGGCATTAATGTTTGGGAAGGTATATGGGCTGGGGGGGTCATTGGACCATTCTTCCTTGATGGAACAATCAGCGGTGGCAGTATATTGTCAGCTGCTAGAAGACAGGATTCTACCTGCTGTACGGGAAAAGTGTCCCACAGATATTATTTCCAACTTGATGGTGCATCACCGCACTATGCAACACAGGTGCGAGACCTTCTTGATGACCAATTTTTCAACAGCAGGATTGGTAGAAGAGGTGCGATGGAATGGCCCGCGCATTTGTGAAATCTGACGCCTATAGACTTTAGTGTATGGGGAATAGTACGGGATTTGGTGCATATTTAACCAGCCCAGGATATTGCAACACAGTTGTCATTACTGCTGCATTTGAGACATTTACTCCTGACTTATGAAGGAGAATATGCTTAGGTGCGGAAAGCAGCTGTGGTAATTGTATCGCTGCTGGAGGAGGACAGTTCAAGCACCTTCGATCGTGATTCATCACCTGGAACATCTGGAACATCTGTCTTTGTCTCTAATCCTTAATGATGGACTTAATTTACGTAATTACTGTTTGAAACAAAATGTCAAACGTCAGGCTTCTATAGGTTAGCCTATCTGGTCCTACAATGGGACGAGGGACCGTGGCAAATTCCTTACCCCCCCCCCCCCAGGGTACCACGTGTGCTTTTTCTTTTGCTTTATTATTATTTGAAATCTAGGAATTCCTTACAGAACTGAATGTGTCGGTCGGGATCATCTTCGTCTAAGGCGTAGATACGTTCCTTTCACTAATTATTCGAAGGCCAAATAAATGCCTTATTGCTTCTTTCTGTTTGAAATTAAAAATAAATGCACATATTGTTTTTTTTGGCCCCCCCCCCCCCCCCACCAACCAGGGTTGCCACATGCGTTTGTTCCTTTTGCGTTTTTATTTGGAATCCAAATACTGTAAAAGCCTTTATTTTAGCTGTTTTGCCTGATGAACAATTAAATGTTTTTATTTCTTTTTGCTTGATATCTAATTATGGACTTTTATTGTTTGTTTTGCCCCTCCCCCCAACCCCCACCAACCACGGCTGTCACATGCTTTTACCTTTTACGTTCTTATTTGAAATGCAAATAAAAGCTTTCTTTCCTGAGGCCAGGAATAACTTTCATGCATGATTTCTTTACTGAGGTCAGGGATAAGGGTTATAGTGACTGGGAATGGTTGTTGGACTTAAAAAAATTCGACGTGTAGCGTTTTTTTTTTGAAACACCCTGTATAAGGCCTGCTTCACCCCCAAATATGTTCAGATTGCATGGAGCAGCCCATTTCCGCATTGCCCATAAAGTAACTAGGCAACACAAAATAATTCATGCTTTTGTCTGACGTGTTCTAATAAAACACTAAGCTACCTCACTAGGGGCAGCAATCGTTCAATCCTTTTTAGGGACCGTTCATTATTTATCAACGGGGGTGGATTGTCGTCGTCAGGATGAAAAAAATTCATGACCCCCCCTCTGGTATTGGTGAATTTTTTTGGCCCCCCCCCTGTAATAGTACTGAGTGTTGTTGGAGTTTTCATTTTCATGAAATGAGTGTACGAAACGTATTAGGACTACTTTTAATACCTTGTGGAATGTGTTGAGCTAAATAAATTTATTACATTAAAGCAACATACCGCCTGCCTTACAACAGCTACGCGCTGATCGCATCCGCGCATTTACAACAGTCAAGGTCAACTGAGACAGTAGCTTCGTTCCTCGTAGCGAAGAATGCAGCTACTGTCTCAGTTGGCATTGCGCCTAATAGACAAGCCAGCGTGAACGCATTAATTGCGTCGTCACAAACCGGAATGATTCTCTTATTTTAAAATCACAATTTATAATTTTCTAGACTAGTGTCTTTTAACCATTCGGCAACACTGTCTCGGGAACATCTAGCAAACTGGGATCCATGTAACATGTCCATTGATCAGCTTTTCCCTCGGAAATTCCATTCTACATCCCACAACCACCCTGCCACTCCTTTCTCATGTTGTTTCCGGCCTTTTTAGTTTTTTTAGTCTCGAACCCGCATGTCGGGCAGCAAGGCGTGGGCTTGTCCGCCGTGCCCCCTAATTTCCGATGCCAAACACCATGTTCGCAACAACGGCACGCGGCTTTATCGAAAGCCACACAATTGATGATCCCTTGCAGTGTCTGGCAATCTGAGGCCCATTGCCCTTCACGACCGGTTGCTGTTTCCGCGTGGTGCAATCACATCCTGCTATCCCGCACCCAGATGCGGGTTCCGCGGGTGTTGCACAATATTGCACAACGTTGCGTCATGTGGCAACTACTTCTCGATCTTGCATACATTTGAGCAGAAGCGATGTGCAGTGGTCACGCGTGGCCGTATATAATGGCCTACCCGCCGCATGTGAATCATTTCTTCGACCAGAAGCGGGCAAACAGGATGATGGCTGCAGAGGCGCCGATGGACGACTTTCCCAGCTACGCCGTAGTAGAGAAGTCTAGGGCCGGCAAGAATCGGAGGCAACTTCATCGGGTTTGGACGGAAGAGCTGAGCGAGTACCAGGATAAGAAAGGTTTCTCCGGACCTCCAATGGGCTACATTGGCAGATGCAACAAGAAGAGCAAGGAGTTGGATTTTTTCATGGAATTATTCGGGGAGACTGCAGATTTCATCATAAGGAGGACCAACCAATTCATGGACGACAGGGCCAGCAATGCCAGACGCAGCACACGGAACGTCACGTCAGCCAACACACCAGGACCAAAAGGCAATGCAGGGACTTCGACTCAAGGGGAGCCACGTCCATCACCACCCCACATCACTTACTGCCAGTTTTTGCCACTCACTGGAATTCCGACTGAACCACAGCTGGGAATACCACAACCAGACGTCCACATGGAAGAAGCCGGGTCAAGCCAAGCACAGCCGCCAATGCCAGAAACACATGTCGCCGAGGAGGAGGAGGACGAATCAGACTACCCATATTACTGCGAGGAAAATGAGGACTACTATGAAGGCAGCAGCCAAGAATCAGATGAGGATGAGTTAGATGACGAACTAAAAGAAACCGAGTCAGAGGACGATGCCGACGCCTGCCTTACGACGTCTAGCAGTGAGGAGGAAGCAGCAAGGCCAGACAGTCCATCACGACCGCTAAGGCCAGAAAGCCCACCACGACCTCGAACCTTAACAGAAACCTCTACTCCCATGCCAAGGCAATCATCAGAAGCGACGTTGCCCACATATGAGCCCGGTTGGTCGGTCCTACTACGTCCCACACCAGCAGAGGCGGTCTCGTCGTCCAGCCAAAATACCAAGCCAAAAGCCAAAGTCGCAACATCGCAGGCGCGGCCATTTATGAGACGAACCAAAAGAGGAATCGTTCCCTTCCCTCGGGGTCTTTCAGATAGATTCAGAAGTAAGGAATCCGAGGAGATAATCTGCATCGTTTCGTCAGATGAGGAGGAAGAAAGAGCCACCACAACGACAGCCAACGTAGTCGAGCCACCACCCCCACAATCACCGCCACCGTCACTGGAACCGAGTAAACTAGAAGCCATGAAACGACGCTGGCGAGTCGTACTGTACGACAAGATCTACAGAAGTAATATGTTCCCCGAGCCACCCGAGCAAAAAAGGACACGATTATTGCCTCCTCGAAGTTGCTACCTCCAGGAGATGCGCCACGCCAGGATAACCCAATATGTCAATCACCGTTTCAGCCAACAACAATCTCAGCCAAGCGCTCCACCAGTACAATCCCCAGAAGACTCGAGAACAAAACCCCCAGAAGATCTGAGCACAGGACGGTTGGTGCTAGAGCAGATGTGTGCAGAGGTGGACAAGACACTCAGGAGCCAGTCAGAGTCCTCGTCGTCAACGTCGCCGATCCAGCCAGCGCAAATCCAAAGGGAAGAAGCAGGGGCTAACTCTAGCCAAGAGCCAGCTGCCAAGGAGACACCTTCAACGGTCGTATCGTCGCAACTCCCTCAGCCAGGGGAACAAGCAGAGGCCACTTCCAACTCCAACTCCAGCCAAGACCCAGCAGTAACGACAACCACGCAAGCCTGCCAAACATCGCCGAAACGGAAGAAACCACATCCCACTCCCGCTTGGGTACCATTGACGAAAGACGAGTTGCTGGCTTTCATCGGAATACTGATAATCATGGGTTACAACGACTTGCCGGAGATGGCGCAGTATTGGTCCACGTCCCCAGACCTGGGAAACCACTCCATCAGATCGACCATGACCAGAACAAGGTTCAATCAAATTTGGAACAACTTTCGGCTGTCCGAAGAACCGTCTTTCACTGGTACCGATCCCCAGACTGCATCGCCCACGACCAGGCAAGCCATGGAAGAGCAGAAGGCCAAGGAGGACATGGACGCAATAATAAAGGTTCGACCGATGATGGAGGCTATCAACCAGGCATTCCGCAAGTGCAGGAACCCCGGATCAGTTCTCTGCATAGACGAGTCAATGACTGCATACACTGGAAGATCCAAGATCAAGGTATACCAGCCCAAGAAGCCCATCAAGGTCGGCTTTGAACACTTCACTCTCTGCGACCCGTTCGACGGTTACATACTCAACGACGAGGCACACATTGGAAAAAAGCGCCACATGGCCATTGACCCCGCCCAAGACCCCGCTAAGGAACTCGAGAACAACAAGATGGCTCACACAACGATCTACACCGCGCGCCACTACCTCAACCAGGGTTACACCATCGTCTGTGACAACCGCTTCACTTCGGCACTGCTGTTTCAGGTCCTCTACACCAAGCTAGGAACCTTCGGATGCGGGAGCCTACGCGCCAATGCTGCCGGAATGCCATACGAGTTCACGGAGGAGTTGCGCAAATTCAAGAAAGAGCACGAACGTGGCGACAGTATCCTGCGTCAGAGCGGCCGGCTACTGCTGAGCATCTGGTGTGACACCAAGGCCGTCCCTCTACTCAGCACCCACGTGGATCCCTTGGCCGGAAAATGTACCGTCGGAAGACTCATCGGGGGCCAGAAACACCTAGTCACTTGTCCACCGGCAGCCATGACTTACACGGAGACCATGAATGGCGTGGACATGGCCAATCACCTCATCTCCTCGTTCTACGTCGGCAGGAGGTCGATTAGATGGCACCGCTACCTTTTCTTCCAAAAGCTCAACCAGATTCTCGTCAATGCCAGGCTCAACATGGTCATGGTCTGCGGCCTCGATAGGGCTGGCAAACGCTCCCAGTTGACTTACCGAAGATCGCTGGCCAACCAACTCATCAACCGAGTACGCAAGACACGCCTCATAAGACTTCCAGCCATTTTGGGTACCAGTCATCGCCACGAAAAGAGTACGAGGAGCCGCAGATGCCAGGTGTGCAGGAAGTACAGACAGGAACGGCACGAGACCATCTGGTGGTGCGCAACTTGTCGCACGAACGTGTGCACGGACGAAAGCTCGAGAAGAAGGCACGGTGGACGAACTTGTTGGCAGCTGCATCAAGATCGCCTGGATCTCGATTTTTAGGCTGAATTTTCATTGAACTTGTATAGCTTTGTACAGCCAACGCCGAATAAACCTTGTAACCTTTGTTCAGAATTATGTTTTCCCTTTGCCTAACTGTGACTTTGACTTTTCAGGAAAAGACTAAAAGCCCCAAACCTCACTGACACTGGACCCGGTATTCGTCGTGGCTTCAGGTACTCAATCCGAGCCTGAAACCGCGACGAATGCCAGGTCTCAGGTGACGGCGGGGTGTGGGGTTTTCTTTGGGTGGAACTTAGCCAAATTCTCTGGGTATTGCGATGTTAACCGTCACCATATTGGGTAATGAAAAAAGGTCAGAAAAAAAGCCAAACCCTGCCTCATTGCAGGGTCTGGCAAGACTTGGACTTAGCCAAATTCTCTGAGTATTGCGATGTTAACCGTCACCATAAGGGTTAAAAAAAAAGCCAAACTCCACCATTGCGGAGCTTGGCTAGTATGCGGGTCTCTTTTGATTCAGGGATGGTCGAGACCAAGTCCATCCCCTCAGTACAAAGTCCCATTTTTTGGACTTAGCCACATGCCAAGTCATCATCCAAGTCATCATCCAGTAAGGGTCATCCTCAGGCTTGTAAGTAGTGGTCTCTGCCCCACCACCACACCCTCATGATCCACAGTCATCGATCGCCTAACCTTCGAGACCAGAAGGAAAGACGGGCCTCAGGTGGATCACTACACTAAGGAACTCGTCGAAAAACACGAACGTCCCAATGTTCGACGCCTAGCCACCTCGTCAGCTAGCTAGTTCATGAATGTCTAGTCAAACACCCACTTTAGTATAGCACTGGCAACGCTCGAAACGACTGCCTTTCAACAAGTTCCAACCAGTCTTTGCTGCAGGTCCAATAGCTCAGCTACAGTTCAGAATGGAGTACCACTCGTCACCAAAACGAAGCCACTAGTCCAACTGCTCCGACCAGTTCCAAGAGACCTCTCCGAGCTTAAAGGGACACCGCCACTATTGCCACTAGGTCCGGCAGCACTCTGGAGATGTACTACAGGACGAACCCACAGCTCACTGCCAAAGCGTTGCCACCAGTCCAAATGGCTCAAACAGCTTAGAACCTTCCAAGCCCGAAGATGAGGCCAGGCTGCTCGTCGCCAAGTCTTTGCTGCTGGTCCAGCGGCTCAACCCAGTTTAGAACAGGGATCTGCCAGCACGAAGGCAAGGGGGATCCATCGCTCACCACCAAAGCGTCGCCACTAGTCCAACTGCTCCGACCAGCTCAGAGACAGCCCACCCTCAAGGGAACGAGTGCTCACCACCAAGTCTTTGCTACTCGGTCCAACGGCTCAACCCAGCTAGAAAGGCGTCCCAATCATCACCAAGCAAAGCCACTAGTCCAAATAGCTCCAACCTAGTTTAGAACATCGACCCCAACATCGAGGACTTACACAGCTCATCACCAGTCTCGCAATTCGGTCCAGGTT
>JAHWFP010038841.1:0-11510 GCA_023313725.1 Lithobius niger
CTATCGAAACGTAGCACTGGAATGGAATTTGCTACATCGCTTGAAATCCCGAAAAGTATTATTGAGCTCGAATTTGCTGTAAATTGATCAATTATTACCGAAAAATAATTTTTTTCCCGAATTTATCTATCTAACACTCCGTTGGAAATTTGGAGTCCTGAATAGTTAAAGAATTTCGACTGATGAAGCGTTCGTGCTGCTGGTAAGCAAGTGAACTTTAATAAAAAAAACCCGGAGAATTAAAACTTCATAGCTTCCTTATACAGTAGCTAACAATTTTTTTCGGCGTAAATTGCACGAAATAATAACATGTGATCGTCGCATTTTAACCACTACTGAAAGTGAGGCGATCGGAAAAAAAACAAAAGGACTCTGTTAATCACATACATTCGAATCATTGTATATCTTCATAATCAACTTCCTTTTGGCCTACAATTGTGATGACTACTACTTTGACTACCGATCGCAGCTGCAGTAATGTGACAGGCACGCACCGTAATACTTACGTTGGAGGCAATTGTTGGTTATGTTTTGTACCAGGAGCGGCGTCGTCTCGGCGTCGTCTATCTTTTGAATCCTGATGCTGGTGAAAAACTATCTTCACTGGTGATCATCTGGCATGCAGTTAAATGTTTTACTATTAACATTTTTAAGGTAAGAAAGACGTTTTGTACAGCAATTGTTATAAACAATGTAATAATCATAAGCAATAGGCGCGCTAAGGTACCGAATCACCGACAGAATGCCAATCGTCAAATGCCACCACGTCAAAATGCCACCGGACAAAATGCCACACTCTAACGACAAAATGCCACTTCAAAATTTTTTTACTGACCTTTTTAAAAAGCCACAATGCTTAAACACAGTCACAATGTACAAACCTTGACAGGTTGTCACCTTAGCAGAATCCACCCTCACAGGTTGTCTCGTACTTAATATTTTTAACATTGCATTCTGTCGCGGCACCGGTATACCAGCCAAACCAGATAACGCGACGTTTTGTTTTCAGTCGGCCGCGATGACGCACAGTTTAGCATGGTATGCGGAAAGTGCCTACAAAAAACTAAATGTGGGAGCCAACGAAATCTCGTTAAAATAAATATGGCACGTAGTTTATGCCTATTTAAAACTACTGTTATGCCGATTTCTACCTCATAATGCTAATTTTGAAACTAAAAAGTTACGCTCATACGGAGGTTAGTTAACTGGAAACAACTGCAAAATTGCAAAAGCAAAATTAACACAGGAAAACTGGCCAGGTATCCAGGCGTAATCCTTGATTCATATTGAAAGTTTTATAAACATATTGATGAAATTATCTGTAAAATTAGAAAAATTCATACCAACTTTTTCCAAAGTAAATACCCATTAAATACTCATAATAATAAACTCCCATTTGATGCAATGATTATGTCAGTAGTATGATATGCAATAACCTTTTCGGCACTACCTCTATCAGCCTAACTGAACGAATACAAAAAGTAATGAATGGAGCCATTAAAGTTCTCTTTTGGAAATAATTTTAAAGAAAAAAGTACAAAAGAAGTCTACAAAGAATTAAACCTGTTGAATTTTGAACAAAAAAAATGTGCACTGTTCTAATCCATTATTATTGTACGCAAGACTTTAAAACACATGCAAATAGGAACAACAAAATAATAGAGGTTGGTCAAAAAGTCCACCTTAGACTAATTCTTTTGGGAAACGGGCATTATCATATCAAATCCTATTTTATTGTAATAGACTTCAAAAATGAGTTAAGAAATTTACAGACCATAGAGTTAAACGAGTTAAAAAGTTGGATTTTAAAACTATGAATTTTAAACAAATTATCTTTAATAATTAAAAACGGTCGGTCAGTTTGTTTGTTAGTTTCTCGTCCGATTCGCAAAGATTTCTACCGCATGGGGAATTTACACCAGTACGCTGAAATCAGGTATAAGTTGGTTTCAGTTAAAAGACACAGTCTGCTAGTGAAGGCCGCCTTTTTTTTCATCAACAATCATTTTTTAACAATCGGATGTCTACAATCGGATGATCTACTATTACTTGGCGGCGACACACTAGCGTGTGTCTAGATATTTTTAAAAACTCCATTTGAACAGTACTTTTTAAACACTGTATATTTGTACAGCTCCGCTCAAAAATAAATGGACAAAATTGTTGCCATGTTCAAGCGCTTGCAACAATCAAGAGAAAACTGAACTGGAGCCGACGTTCAGTAATAAATCATCTCTACTGGTATGGAGCGTCAATACGTTTTGGCGGCGCGACCGAGCGAAGCGTAGCCTACAACGGACACCATATTACAAAATGTTGGTTGGTCCCGTTGGTTGCACTTTTGTAGTCTGGGTGTAGCCCAAACCAAAGTCCAGGTTGCTATGAAATTTGCCACATTGCTAGATAGCCCCAGAAGTATCGCTGATTTCGGATTTGGCATAAATTGATCAATTATAATCCGCGAAATTACAATTTTTCGAATTTAGCGATCTAACACTCGCCTGTGTAAATTTAAAATCCTGAATAGTCAAGGAATATCGACGAAGCATACACTATGCTGCTGGTAATAAAAAAAAAAAAAAAACGCCAAAATAAATCGTCATAGCTTCCTTATGGTTAACAATCTTTTCTGACACAAATTAACGAAATAATAACATTTGATGATAGCACTTTAACCACTAGAGGAATGAAAGCAAATGGAAAACAACAGAAGGATTTGTTAACGACTCACATTCGTTTCATGTAAAAAAGAATGCTTGAAGGAATTCAGCTAACGTGGTAACCAAAGTGGCGTTGACACTATCAACAGGAATCTCAAATGTGAAACATCAAATCGCCGCTACAGGAGGAAACAGCTCATATAAAATGACAGAACACAGCAGACTACGTGTTTATATCGCAACACTGAACAATAATTTGGCTTCGTATAATAATTTCTAAATTCCTGGATTGCTATGGAAACTGAACTCTCCATCCAGTGTTGCAAGAATGAACAGGCCTAACCTCGAAGTTCAATTTCTAATAAGTCTACTGTTGTCGCTTACGAAACTAAAATGGGAGACAACAATCAGGCTTATAATTAGGCTTTAGAATTATTTAATGCTACCTTCACACCCAAGCTAACACCGTCTGACCTACAATTGTGATAATTCCAATTTAGAAAAACAAAATTAGCGTTTGCCGTTGCAGTACGTACCAGAGGTGTGCGCTTCAACATTGTCATAGGAGGCGGCAGTTGGGAGCCGCGGATATTTTGAATTTTTTGATTATTGTGAAGTAGTATCGTTACTGGTGAGTGTTCAGCTTGCAGATAAATGCTTTATTGTCAATATTTTAAATCTAGGAAAGATACTCTGCAATAAATAGAAACCATGTAGGCATTGTTGACAGGGCCCCCACATCCCAGTTAGGGGCCTGGGACTAACTACCTCTCCTAACTGAAATCGTAAAAAAAAGTAACACTATGTTATAATATTAACCACGGTGGCTAGCGTGTATTTTACTACGGCGGTGATGGCGTAAAAAGGCGCGCTGCAAATAACGAAACTGAAACTAAATGTGGGAGAGGCGAAAGCATCTTCAATTTAATATGAAACGTAGCTTACCTAAAATTAGAAAAGCTAAAAATGTAAAAAACGCCAGCAAAGAGCTTCAGCTAAAATGTAGCCGAGTGAATATTGCCCTCAGCTTTTTAAGGACCTTTAGTAAATATTACAAAGCCATTATAATGAGAGTAAATACAAATTTAAAATAAATTTCTCTCCGCTCCGCCTACAACAGCCCACAGCCTGTTTCCTAGTTACGTTTATCCGCCCAAAACCAAAATTGGTAGAAAAACCCTCCAACCCTCTCTCGCTTCGCTCACTCAATCAGCGCATCCCCTTTAATTGTTTTGTTTATCCCTGCCCCTTCCCCTTAATTTTTCAAGATTTCGTTGACATTTAGTCAAGCAGAAACCCCCGAAGGTCGCTGTTACTAACGCGAAGCATTTTATTTTTGGGTTATTAACAAAAAAACTCGTTAGCTCATATTGTTGCGTGACCATCATCTAATGTGCAACCCTTATTTTTACGCAATCCGCGGCAACGTTAATGTTTCCTTATTTTGTCCTTCGTTACAGTTCAGTTTTTAGTTCGTCCAGACTTTTTCAATAAATCTAAGGACCAGTGTTGATTGTTCAAGCCATTGTTGCTTAAAATATTTGGTTGCAACTAGGAAAAGAAACGAAATTTAAATTCGATGGTGGCGAATTTCAAAACCCTCCCACGCATTTGTCCTGACCCCTACAACCCCCAAACCAACAAAAGTACCGTTCTCATATCAACATGCATCCGTGTGCAAAAGTTCAGCTACGTAGGCATTCTCAATTTTGTGCTAGCCATGAGCAAAAAGTCTATAGGATTTAACGTGGGAAAAATCTTATTAGCTAGTCAGCTAGCTAGCTAGACATTAACATAAAAACAACGTTATTGACGCATCTTTCTCTCTATGAACAGTGCACACTCATCCTTTAACCTTTAGTTTTTCTTAAGGTCCTTCCCCTTACATTTTCCACAATTTGAAGCATTTCTGTCGCATAGGGATTTATCCTCAACATGGCAAAATATGCTTTTAGTTGCTAACAGATAACAGACACATGTCTGCTAGTGAGTCGCCTTTTTATCATTAAAAATCCATTTTTTAACAATCGGTTGTCAATAATGGGATGATCTACTGTTACTTGGCGGCGACACATTAGCGTGTGTCTAGATTGTTGACCTCAAAAGGAAGCCTCATTTTTGCATTACGCCTGAAAAAATTGTCCAAGTCAAACAAAAGAATTTAAACTGAGTTTCACCCTCATTTTGCATTACGTTGCATTAAAGGAAAGGAAGTAAAAATAATTGGTTCATTCGATTTTAAAATCATTCAAACCAGTTTCCAATGAGCAGTGTGTTAAAATTAAATAAGGCCGTTTTAAAAAAATTTGTTTCTCAGGCCCCACTGCATACAAGCATACAGCTAAACA
Organism: Lithobius niger; assembly: GCA_023313725.1. NCBI lineage: Eukaryota > Metazoa > Arthropoda > Chilopoda > Lithobiomorpha > Lithobiidae > Lithobius > Lithobius niger. Next base: position 5,009 of record JAHWFP010038841.1, read on the forward strand.
CCCCCCCCCCCCCGGCACGAACTTTTTAATTTTTTTATTCAGCAATGCTACATCGACACCAATATTTGTTTTAGCAAAAGCTAAAAAAAAACCTCCTAAAGACGTACATTAGAACAGCAGGTTTGCTCAAGAAGGCAAACAACTGGACATTTTCAGAAAAATGTGCTACAGAATTTAAATTATCTAAAATGTTGAGGGTGCGAGACTGGAATAAATAATAAAATTAAAAAAACCGCCTGACTGCACCAATTTTTTTGCGCAAAACGCTCGAGAAACAACTTTTTTTAAGTAGCCTAATATGGACTTTTTATTCTACTGAAAAAACAAGTGATATTATATCAAAAAATGAAGGCAGCTGCGATATTAAATTGCGTTGGGCTGCCGTCAGTTTTCTGACCCCAGCAGTTCGTTTCATGTCAAACTAGACTTTTGTCGAACGTTGGAACAATGCTTACTTCCATTGTTGGCATACTGTGAGTTTTGATATAGATTGCTGTCTGCTAACAATGGAAGTGCTCGTCCCGTTTGCAGCAGCACAGTGTTCCAGCACATCTATTGTTGTGTTTGTCTATTTATCCCCCCCCCCCATTTTTTTTTGAGCGGTGCTGCACACTACATATTGAAAAATTTTAGACATGATTTTAATTTTAAGTTTTTCGCTACTGAAATGTCTGTAACTTGCACATACAAGTTCAGTATGAACTTCGTGCGTTTTGTGTGTTTCATTATCATTTTTTTATTACAAGTTATAATGAATTAAAAATGGAATTTAAAAAAAAATGGTTAATTGATGAATTATAATACCTGATATCGTAAGGGTTTGGGTTCGAATGACTTATAACACGATAATTCACATCTTTCTGATTATCTAACACTTTTCTGATAATCTACACAACCCCCAATCCACCATGTGACAGCTCCAACATGTGACATAATGACCGATTTACCATAAATACACAACACAAATTCAGCCAGTACATCTCATTGCAGAGCCAGCGTAAACAGGCATATTTGCGACTGGCGACATTTTTCACGGTACCAAAACGGAAAGAAAAAGCCGCAACCTAAGCCTAACTGGCAACCTTTTGCCCCTACGGCATGAAAACTAGGCTACCGACACTTTAAAATATACCTCAAAACCTACGACTTAAGCAAATGGCGTATTTTATACTCTTAATCATATTTAAACTATTAAAGAAGGAAAAATACAGTTTTACCTTAAACACAAAAGTCGGTAACTGGGATTGGGTAAAATAACGTCTCGCCCTTGGCTCTGACTTTCCTAGACAGGAAGTTTCTAAGCCGGAAGTTTTCCGTTCAGGAATTTACAACAGTTGTATGTAAAAATTCTTAAATTCATTATGATTCACAAATACAAATTTATAAATCAAAATTTTTTTAAATTCAAATAACTCGATAAATTAGCTTGACGTCATACCTAACAATTAAAACACATCCATGAGAATAGGTGGTTAATCGGCAAAAATTGCTCGTTTGCGAGAAACGGGGCAGTCCAATGTCTCGGGGACTTCGTGCTCGTGAGATTTCAACACCCCTCCCCTCTCAACATTGGACTGCCTGTTTCTCGCAAATGAGAAATTATTGCCTATTACTCGCGGAGGTATTTTACTTATTGTAATGAAACAACATACACAAGTATTTAGGTAGTTTGCCGAGGTGCATCTTTTCTTTCTATCATAATGTAAAATAAAATTATTATTATTATTATTATTATTATTATTATTATTATTATTATTATTATTATTGTAGTAATAGAAACAGAAAAATTAAATGCTTTAACAACTATACAGTATCGGTATAAAAAAAAGACAGGAACAACTGATTTAAGAAATAAAAATAGAAATAAATGAAGTAATAACAAATCAATTAAATGAAGGTAAACTTTTGGGAGCAGTACTAATAAACTTACAAAAGGCATTTGATACCATTGATCAGAACATACTATTTAAAAAATGGGAATTAATTGGGTTAAGAGGGAAAATTATGAGCTAATAAAAAGTTATTTGAATAACAGAAAAGCAACAGTGAAAATAAGCGTAAAGTAAATTTGTCAAGGTAAATTTTGGAGTGCCACAAGGGTCTGTATTGGGACCTTTATTATTCCTGATATACACAAATCATATAACATGTGGTATTGACAGAACAATGATATATCTTTTTGCCGATAACACAATACTTATTTCAGTTAATTAGGAATACAAGGAAATGATTAAAAACTTACAACATGATTTTAATTTACTAAATTATTGGTTTATGGAAAATCAACTTTTTATAAGTAGCCCTAATGAAAAAACAATACAAATACATATAGTTGTACCAAAAATGAAAATTATGCAACAGAAATCAATAGTGAAACATCATATGAATTGCAAAAGTCTTCAGAGAAATAGAGAAAGTGATGTGCGTTATAATAAATGTAAAAAATTAGAAATTAAAAAAAAAACTAAATATTTAGGAAACATTGATAAAAACTGGAATTTTAAAATGCAAATCTCAAATATAGTTGTTAAGCTCCGACAAACATTACCAAAATTATATCAAATAAAAAATCTCCTTAGCATGAAAAATAAAAAAAAGATCTATGTTGCATGGATAGTCATGTAAGATATGCTATAGAAATATATGGTTTTACATCTGATTATTTAATTGATAAACTGTAAAAGATGCAAAACAAAATTGTGAAATTGCTTTTTGGAATAAAAGATGCAAAAACTAAAGAAATTTATAAAGAAAATAAGATACTTACAGTGTTGCAAATGCGAGACTATATGGTTACAACAAAAAATTATTACGACACTAAATTAAAAAATTATAATAACGAAAACATATCTAAATTAAGAATGCATTCTCAAAGATTTGAAATGCCAAGATGAAAAAATAAGTATGGCCAAAGAAACAAAAGGTGGTATGTTACAAAGAGTTTTAATGATTAATTATGTCAAAGTGCATTAAATTACCAAAGTTTAAAAGAGTTAAAGATGAATTTAAAGGAGATAATTATGGAAACAGCAGCATGAGACAAATAACAAATAAAATAAATAAATAATATAAATAATGTCATACTGTTGAGATGTATCCTGTTATACAGGGTGTAACAGAAATGTATGTCACAAATGAAGGGGCATGTTCTACATAACAAACTGATGAAAAAATTCCATATGAACATATATCCGAAAATGCGTCCTTCTCGAGAAATTTTTCCTTTCAGACATACATGTGCACATCCAATATCCAGGACGAAAGCGGCGAAAGCTCAAATAACAAAATTTAGGTTTTATTGTGGTTTTTCCCTGTTGAGTGGGACGGACCATTCTCTGCCCCCTATCAATAGTTATGACCCGACTGAAACTAAGTTTCAACTGCTTGATACTGGAAGGGTCGCCCGAACATTCACATGTCAGGCATTAGCCTACGCCGCTTTCAACCTGGATCTTGGATGTGCACATGTATCTTTGAAAAGAAAAATTTCTCGAAAAGGACGCATTTCCGGATATATGTCCAAATGGAATTTTTTCATCAGCATGTACAGCATGCCCCTTCATTTGTGACATACATTTCTGTTATACCCTGTATAAAAATAACTGTAATTACGATTTTTTTTGGTCCATTTATTTTAAAATTCTAAACTAAGTAAGTTTTTCGATTATGTGTAATTGTGTATTCATTGAATTGTTTACCCTTACTATTTCGTTCCGTCTATATTATGTCAAATTTAAAATGTATTATTTAAGATTGTAATTCATATATATGTATATTGTAGGCTCGCACACGATTATAATTAAACTTCGAGCAATTCAGCAATAAATTATTATTTATTATAATTTTTACTATTTTATTTCCAGATCTTTATTTACCATTACAAGCATAACTTGTCAGTTTCGGTAGCCCTGATGATAGTTCATTGAAAACTATGATAATGTAACGAGTTTTACATTTCAAATCATAATAAAAATATTCAAAGGGATCTTGGGATCAAAGGGATCTTAGGGATCGAAGGGAACTTCCAACATTTAAAAAAAAATTTAAATCCCATACTTCGTTAAGTTTTGTGATTCTAATCGGAATTCACTGGTTCTTAGACTGAATTGAAATGAATTGAACAGTGGATTTAAAAATTCTCATAAATACAGACAAACAGCCAGACAAACAGACATACATCATTAGCAGCTCATTTTGCCTGCTTAGCACGGTGCTATAAATGCAAATAAGTGGAAAAAGCTAAAATCGTATTGTCGATTTAATTGAAGTTGCATTTTCGCATTAATATTTTTCTGCCATGTTTTATTTAAAGGGACATTCCTCCAAGCGACATTTTTCTCGATTCTCCGCATCAAGTACGGCCCCAAAGTTCTATTTACTTACTGTTAGGCAAACCCGTTTTAAAAGTTGGCGTCCACGAGATTTTCTGTTGAATATCGGGAACTACATTTACTGCATCCTGCAAATAAATGATCCTTTGCTCGCTTAAATAACCTTGACGTTTCATCTGTGCGTGTGTACATGTATTAATTTGCTAATAATTACCATGCGATCAAAAATCTAAAGGACTAACGCGGTAAAAATTAAAATTATTTATGCCAATAGATCACCGAAAAAAAATTGTAAGACACTAGCCTAAAAAATTATAAAGTGAGATGTTAAAATACGAAAATCATTTCCGGTTTGCGCCTAACCAATTTTTGCATTCATACTGTTTCGTCTACTACGCCCAATACCAACTGAGATAGTAACTGCGTTCCTCGCATGTGGCGATCGGCGCGTGGCTGTTTTATGTTCTTTTCAGCTAAAAACCGTTTCTAGGTTTTTCTTAAATACCTTTTTTTTTTTTTAAAAAAAAAAACATGCCTCGGTAAACCACATAGGAGACTTTTTCTGAAAGTTCTGCTGCTTTCTCCACACAAGCGATGCATTTAAGCAAAATAAAATTATTTACTTACTTACTTCACTAAGTTTCATTTTATTTCATCAGTAACAGCAGTTCCAACAATTGGAGCATGCTATGCAGGCCTGGTCTCCTTATTCAAAGCAGGTTATTAATCGCACAGTTTGTGCAACGTACACCTACGTAGATGGAGTGTACTTTTAATTATTTGTCTTTACTTGTCACTCCTATAGCTTGGTGCCGCTGGTGGTTGATGATGGCGCCAGCCCCTTCAATGTGTGGCTCTTACAAACATGTCAAGTCATCACTCTTCCGTACAGTGTAAAAAGATGTCTTTTAAAATAAACACGTTTTAGACAAACTTAGAAAACATTTTTGGACGTTTTCTGCAGAAAAACACATAAAATCGTTTGACAAACAGCATGGGCTGAGAACAAATCTTTCAAAACATGAGTGTTTATATAGTGCTGCAGATGTGAAAGGCGTTTAAATAAAACACTGCATTCAATTTGCAACACTTAATAAACAAATCTCTATGTAAAAGAACATAGAGCCACGGAAGTGTTTAAAACAAAACAGTAGTTCTTATATCATAAAAGAGTAGAGTTTATTTTATGGCACATAACAAATAAGCGTTTTCGTTAACTACAATTTTCAAAATTGGGTTGTCAGAAAAACACTAATGTTTCATTTTTAAACACCTTTGCCGCTACATGTATTGAGAAAATGTTGCTAATTAAACGTTAGTGTTTTATGTTCTTTTCAGCGATGCACCACAAGCGATGCACCACAAGCGATGCATTTGAGCAAAATAAAATTATTTACTTACTTACTTCACTTAGTTTCATTTTATTTCAGCAATTAGAGCAATTCCAACAATTGGAGCATGCTATGCATGCCTGGTGTCCTTATTCTAAGCAGGTTATTAATCACACAGTTTGTGCAACGTACACCTACGTAACATAACAAACCTTATACAGGGCGGCTACAAGACTTACATGGAGTTCCTGGAGCGTCGACTATTTAAGGTTTGGTCCTTTCTCCAGGGATATGTTGATTTGGACTAAATGACCTTTTTCATAATTATGGAAGTATCTCGTGCTAAGGGTCAACCACTTGAGCTTGTGGTAAACAGCCGCTTAACCGCCATAAATTCCTCTTCTTTAACAGGATTGCTGTGGGGTGTGGAATGCTTTACCATCGGAGGTACTTTTAACCATAACAACAAAATACGTAAACACAGACCATCCAAGGTTTTCCCTCTCGAGTTGCTGCCCCTTCTACTAGTTTTGACTGTGGTTAATGCCCGTGTTTTAAAATTGTAGAAAAAAAAAAGCCTTATAGTGTATGATATGTCTTCCCTCTCCATTGCCTATGGCCGAGCAAATTTCGGTCGAATGGCGTCTTGGTCACGGTTGTGACCTTAATAACGGGTTCAATGAGTTATCTTTATGCCAGTGGAGGATGTGGCCATAGCGAATAACGCGCTATGCCAGTGATCTGGGTGCGAACTGGGTAGCCGGTTCGAATCCGGGTTATGCCACTCCGACTAAACGTAAGTGCGTAAAGGTGGCTTACTGAACTGCGTTATTTTCTAGT
>JAHWFP010038848.1:0-14200 GCA_023313725.1 Lithobius niger
CTTCAACTCACCAGCTCCTACTTGTGCTAGATCACTGGACAAACTCCCTTGACATTGGCGTCCCATCTGACACAATTTATTTCGACTTCAAAAAAGCTTTTGAGTCAGTTGTCCACCGCAAGTTGCTCTTTAAACTCCGTACGTGCGGTATTGACGGTGACCTTTGGAAATGGATCTCATCATTCTTAAGTAATCGCACCCAAAAAGTACTTGTTGAGGACTCCTTGTCATCGTGCTCAAGCATTTTTAGTGGAGTTCCCCAGGGCTCAGTTCTGGATCCACTACTTTTTGTAATATATCTAAATGATTTAAACTGTGAAAATAACTGTACCTACGGTTTTAAATTTGCTGACGACCTAAAATTAGGCTCAGCTATTTTATCACCTGAACATACTCTGTCGCTTGAAACAGAAATCGAAAAGGTCACAAAATGGGCCACTACTTGTCAGTTACCCTTATCGTTTCCCAAGTGCCAATCTTTCCTTGTTGGCTTACAAAATATGCATCATAACTATCTTTGGGTGATACAACTCTACCGTCAGTGTCTGAGGTACAGGATTTGGGCATTTGGTTCACTTCTGATTTGAAGTCGTCTCTCCATTGCCAGAAAATTATGGCACTGGCTTTCCGTCGACTTGCTATTGTAAATAGGTGTTTTACCTCTGGAAATTTGTCCACTAAAGTCTGGGCTTTTAAAGTATTTGTGCGACCACTGCTCGAATATGCAACTCCGGTGTGGTTCCCCCTTCCTCTTGAAAGACATCGACCTGGTCGAATCGGTCCAGCGTAGATTTACCAAGGGGTTGCCTGGTCTGCGTGACTATTCACCCGAAGCACGCTTGGTGCTGGCGGGACTTGAACTTTTGGAGCTCCGAAGACTGAAGTTTGACCTCATTCTTACCTACAAAATTTTACGAGGATTCTTATCCGTGGATTTGCCCTTTTTGATCTTAGTCCTATGGCATCGACTCGAGGCCACTCATGGAAGCTGTCGGTTCAGGGTTCACGTCTGGACTGCCGCCGAAATTTCTTTGCTGTTCGAGTGGTTCCAGTTTGGAACTCTTTGACCGAGGAAATAGTCTCGAAAAGTACCGTGTCTGGTTTCCGACGTACTCTGGACAGTTTGATTCTGACCCCCTTTCTGAAGCGAAATTCGTAATTTTGTCTATCCCTCCAAGCTCCAAAACTCATCTCAGGATTGGTATCAGTGGCTCACCACCCTTCCAAGTCCTGCCCACCTTCTGTGAGAAATATTATTTTATTATTTTATTATTTATTATAGTTAAAATGTCATCATCCCCTTTGAGAAATGAGAAATAAAACGTTTTTATCGGCAACTGAAATGAGAACCCTGTCACAGCCCTGTATGTTGCCAGTGAGGGTAGTGCTAGAAACTATCAAGCTTCCTCAGTAAAGGTGAGTCGAGCATGGAACAAAATTGGTATGCCCACTGTCCACTCTGCTTCCCTTTGAGGACCCTGGCACAGCCTTGCCTGTTGCCAGTGAGGGTAGTGCGTGAAACTATCAAGCTTCCTCAGTAAAGGTGAGTCGAGCATGGAACAAAATTGGTATGCCCACTGTCCACTCTGCTTCCCTTTGAGGACCCTGGCACAGCCTTGCCTGTTGCCAGTGATGGTAGTGCGAGAAACTATCAAACTTCCTCAGTCGAGGTGGATCGAGCATGATACGAATGGTATACCTACTGCCCGCCTTGTTTTCCTCTGGCGTACTTTAATAACTATGAAATGAAAGAAAAAGTGCAAAGTGAACTGTGCAGACTGTTTAAATGGAGTCTGGATGTAATTTCAATTTCAACATCATGGCGAAATATAGGTGGTTCTCCTCCCTCCACCCACTTAACAAAATTTTTGAACTACTCTTGTATATGATCTATTCTGTCCAAGTCATAACATCATTGTCTTGGTCGTAGAAGTACAGCAGTTTCTCAGACCGAATCCATGACTATATAATGTCACCATTTTCCCCATTGGATCACCACTGAATTTAACATGTAATAAGTAGAGAATTTAACATGTAATTAGGCCGTGTCAGTCTAGCTCAGCAGTAGGACCTTGGCCTTTGATTTCAAAGATCCTGGGTTCGATTCCCCGCCAAGGCAGTCTGACGTATAAGTCCAAAAGGCAACCAAAATAGGTTTACATCTGTATTTCGTTATTTCTTGTGAGCCTTTGGCTTTCCCGTCTTTAATAAGTATAGAAATGCAAGTGTACTATTTAAGCTACAGGGGAAATACCGAAGCTGCATAGCGAAATTTGGTGTACAATATGTTTGACCTTTGCAGGCGTGTTATGTGCTGCTCACAGGTAAAAAAAATTATGATTTGTTTCCAATTCTTTAAATCATATTCATTTTTTTTTACTTAAAACTACGCCTATATTTTACGGCTAAAAGAACTGGAAACAGATTACCACTTCATTGTACCGTAACTTTACGGAAATTTTGAGTAGTGCGCAGAACGTGTTCAGTAAGCCATCTTTATAAACTGTTTCATTCTGGTGACGTGACCCCGAATCGAACTGGGGATTCGTCCATCACCACTTCACTGCCACACTGCCTTTATACCGATGTGTTATTTACATCACTTTTGTCTATGTATTTACAGCAATTTTGTCTATTTATTTTAGGCAATTTTGTCTATTAATTTACAGCAATTTTAACTATTTATTCACATCAATGTTGCCTATTTATTTACAGTAATTTTGTTTAATTATTTACAGCATTTTTATCTATTTATTTATTGCAATTTTGCCCAATCATTTATTCATACTAATTTTGTCGATTTATTAACGGCAATTTTGTCTATTAATTTACAGCAATTTTGTCTAATGATTTTTTTACAGCAGGTTTGTCTATTTAATTCAGTGGACAGATATCTTACGTCACTTGATGAAGCAACTACGGCAGAATACAAAGTTACACATTTAGTTTTTGTTACTTTGTTACTTCATTACATGGCTTTTTAATGGCGAAGCGATTACATGGCTTCCGTGATTTAAATTATGTCGATTGTCTTGCTAGGACAGGCTTGGAATTACTTGAGCTACGCAGAATTACGTTTGACTTAATTTTGACTTACCAAATTCTGAGAGGACATACCGCAGTATATCACCCATTTTTTGATTTGGTACCACGTTCGATAAACACTCGTGGCCATGACCGGAAGCTCGCTGTCCAGGCAGCACGAACAAATGGGCGCTCAAACTTCTTTTCAGTCCAGATTGTCCGCATCTGGAATGCCCTGAGCGCCGAAACTGTGGACCAGTCGACAGTGCAGGGTTTTTGCAGGGTTGCAGGGTTTTTGTAGAAAGCTTAGTACGGAGTACCTTCAGCCCTTCTTGAAACGACCGCTAACGGCGATTTTGTAGCTCGGATGCGGAAAAGGTTTGTCTGATCCCCGTTCAATATCTAGATTGTCTTTCAAAAGGCACGGTGTTAGTGGCTCACCGCCCTTCCGTTATCCGGCTGCCTAACGGTGGTAAAGCCAAATTATTATTATTTTTCATCGCACTTAAAAACCTGATGTGGAAATAAGATTGTTTTGTTTTAATAGCTGTGCATTTGGCCTTTAGTACATGTGCTTTTTTTTGGCGTATTTTTTAAAATTTCCACCATCGTTTAGTTAGGAGTGAATAACGCTTCGAACGATATTATTCGTGGGATTGTAGCCAAAATCTCAGTTCGATATACCCTCCATTAAACTACGTATACGATGGAAGATGGCGCCATAATGAACTTCAATAAAATTGTGAATTTTTGAAGAGCTAACTCAGTGGAAACCTGATGACTTCGAGGTTGGGGGTGGGGGGAAGATTCATCAAAATGAAGACTGTCGCTAAACCACAAATAACGTCAATACCAATCAACATGAGAAAATTATATCTTGGATCGAGCAGCACGACAAGTATTGATTTTTTTCTAAGACGAATTGCTTTCCAGTCAAACAATTTTCTGTGGCTTCCGACTGAGAACTGGGTAAAGTTACGTTAGAAAGAAGAGAGAAATTAACTTGAATATAGGTGTTGAACTATTCTTCAACCATCAGAGGGAGGTTGACACCTGAACTTGGCTTCTCTCTCATCCTGCCTTCTACGAGTTACTGAGAAGGCTGGTGTTGAGGGTCGGTACCTCGCCGTACGGTTTGCAAAATTTCATATAGAAACATCAGGCAATTCTGACAAGAAGCTCGAGACAAGATTGGCCTAACCTACACCTCGTCTCTATTTTTTAGTCTCTAATGGCCCCAGCGCACTAGTCGGCCTAGTCGTGTGACGAGGTCGCACCGGGTAATGAGAATGCTTACGATATATGCAGCACCGGGCACTCGGCCGCTGCAGCCCAGTCGCAGCGGCCACTGTGATCACGGGCGGCGTGCATGCGACCACAGGGCAACAATACTTGATCCGTATTCATTTTTCATTACGTGATCGAGAATTATCAAGGGAAAACGGACAAGGCCGTAGCGTACGTCGCTATTTTTTGACCGCAACAACCATGTACTTGCCATGTACTGGTTGCCTAGTGCGCGGGGCTTTTAGCTCGCTCTCAACTCGTCGCGTAAAATAACTTTTTCTTGATAAGTGTTAGCAAGTCTTGATGAGTTTTCTGTGGCTTATGAATTTAGATAATTGCTGAAAACTATTTCTGTTGAAGATAAGGAAAATTTAATTGTATTCAATAATTCGTCATGGTGATATGACAAATAAAAATAAAAAGATATTCTCTTTAAAAACGAAACCAATTAATTCGGCATCAGTTTTAAAAAAATATTGAAAAGGATGGTGAATAAATACATGTTGACCGTCGTTATGGAAAATTATTAGAATTCTGTTTTTTTTTCTTTCTTATGTAGAAATCCTGAATCTGATATCAGTGTGCGAAGGATAATGGGACATGGGAAAAATAATTTGTTACTAATGTTCAGTTTACTGATACAACAATATTGTGCAAGAATTTAATTAAGCAATGAAGGTAGGGGAATACTTTGTATTCTAAACCTCTCACAACCTAGTTTTTTGATGTGAGGTAATAAAACGATGTTGCTACTATTTATCAACGATTTGTTTTGTGTAGTGTAGTACGGACGTGCCGAATTAAAATGCACAAATCAATCGGCACCTACATTTAAAAAGCCCAAATGTGCACATGAATGGAATAAATAATCGACGTTTCGAGTTAAAATCTAACACATCTTCAGGAGTCAAATTAAAACTAAAATAAAAATGAGTACAATCAAAAATGATTTTAAGTACAATACGCCTTTAAGACGGAAAGCCAAAGGCTCAACAAGAGTCAAATAAATACAGATGCAGACCTATTTACGTTGCCTTTTGGACTTATGTCAGACTGCCGGAATTGGGAATCGAACCCACGACCTTTGAAACCAAAGGCCAAGGTCCTACCGCTGAGCCATTCTACCGCATAAGCGTCCCTCCAGTGTCGAATGGATAGTGTATGTTTACATGCATATATGCACGTGTTAAATGCTACCTACGGACGTTTCCTTTTAGGCCGTGTCAGTATGGCTCAGCGGTAGGACCTTGGCCTTTGGGTTTAAAGATCGTGGGTTCGATTCCCCGCTTAGGCAGTCTGACATTTAAGTCCAAAAGGCAACGTAAATAGGTTTGCATCTGTATTTATTTAAAATACTTCTTTTGTGGCCTTTCCATATAAGTCAAGGAAATCGAAAACCAAGTCCAACAAATGAAAGAAAAGGGACCCCTCCCCTACAACAAGTGTGCTTTCAGCAAGCACAAGTGGCAGGGAAGTGGTGGTGTCACATTTTCATGATTGGTGATTTCCAGCTTGCCCTGATGGCAAAAAGTTGAAACTGATCATTTTATTAATAACGCAAGATTGTTGCTGTTCGATAAAATATGGTTGTCAACTGCCGTGAAATGCACAGCAGTGCAAACCGTTTCATGATGTAGTTTGGCTCTGAATAAAGCGATTTGGTGCAAAATGTAGGTAATATAAAATGTTGGGTTAGTCATTTGCTTCTGAAATATACTGGACTAATGAGGTGGTTTGGTCTTTGTGTTTGAAGTTAGATTTGTCTAAACCACGCCCCTGAATCAGCTTTTGTTCGCAAGCCGATGTAAGTGGCTGTCCATGTAGGTGCTTCACAGGGAATCTGATATATTTTTAGGTGGTTTAGAGTTTAAATTCAGTTGGCGTTGACTTTTGACGAGAATACTTCAAATTGGAATGAGTGTTGGTAACAAGTCGAATGTCCTTACTACGGAGACTCGTACGTGTGGCTCCTTGACGCCCTCCGTGTAATGAGCTACCAGAAATGCTACGGATTAGTTTGGGGGAGTGGGATGACAGACTTTTTTGTTTTTTGCTTTAGCAACGTGAAGTTAGTAAATTGGCGCACTTGCTGAAGTGGGTGGCCACTGTTGACAAATTTGGTGATGATATAGCGGAATTCTGCAGGCAGGTGGTGTGGCCGAGTGGTGTGAGCACCAAGTCGTTGTATATCGTTCTTTAAAAATAATAAATAAATTTGTTGCACAGGCACACAGACCGGAAATGGAACAGAGGTCACTACGGTCAGCCCAAGGTTGGTAAGCAACCAAAAATAAGTTCAAGGTGCACTAACGAAACAAGAAAGTTGTAGAGTTAAAACCAACAGAAAAGTGTCTTGGGGTTCGGTAAAATAAAACTAAAACAGAAACATGGCAACAATACCAATTACATTGTTAGTCATTATGACGGTGTACATTGTTAGCCAGTACATAAACAAAAGTCAGGCAGGTGAATCTGGCTGTTGCAGACATAGGGCCTTAGGGCTTCGGGCAGATGACCAGGAGTGGTTAACGCTCGTTAAACCCTTTAAACAAAAGTTGTTAAGCAGCATTGGGCTGGATTGATACTTGGGTGGGTGACCACCTGGGAATCTGGCTGTTGCAGACATAGGGCCTTAGGGCTTCGGGCAGATGACCAGGAGTGGTTAACGCTCGTTAAACCCATTTGAACAAAAGTTAAAATGACCTAGCTACCAAGAGTGTAAAAAAGACTACGTACATAAAACCAAACAGGTATTTATACAAATCTACAGTCCACAACTATTTCGTCTTAAATGAATTTAATGAGAAATCAAATTCAGCTGTGGCTAGCTGTGGCCAACTCTCTAGGTAGATCATTCCACACTCTAACATAACTGTCCGCCAGTCGTCAGTGTGGATGGTTTTGTACCTTTTTTAAAAATTTTCCTAACCTTTTTTTTGTCATTTTGCTAGTAAGTTTTTTTTTTTTTTGGCTGAATTGCCATGAACGCCATCAATAATCTCGGCAGGACCGAACTGGAGGCATGCTAGATGCCGTCTTTAATGGTAATTATATAATTTTTCCAAGTAGAATGGTATTTGCATTAACGTCACATGTAACTATATACTACGGTCACTTTGCCGAAATGACTTGAGACACATGTACCAAATACAAGACAGGGTCAAGAATACTGTTCGATCGAATTGGCTCGATTACGTGTTGGGTAAGACCCAGTTCGGAAACGCAGTCAACAAATTTTTGCTGGCACCAAATTTTGTGAACCATTTATCGGATGACATATTGAAATCGCCTGTGATAATGTTTGAATACGAATCCTTAATGGAGGATCTGATAAAAGTGCACCTTTCAAATAATGACTTCGTCAAAGCCATTTGGAATGCAGCCAAGTACAATTCTTAACTTGATAGAACATAGGTTGAGAAACATTTCTTTTGAGTACTAAGACCTTCCACCAACCACAAATGGTAAGTAAGACTTAACCAAAGCCTGTACACCCCCCGCGAGTGACTCTAGGGCCGGATTAAGGGGGGGGGGGTGCTGAAACACCGGGACACAGACCAAAAAAGGGTGCCTTAGGGTAACGGAAACATAAAATAAGGTTCTATTATAAATAATTTTTTGTTTACTTTACTGTTTTTTTTTTAACAAAAAAAAAATCATTGTTCAAAAAAAGTAAACCCTCACGATTTCTTCTGGCAAGCCAGTAACGCAATCTACCAACAATCATGGCCTCTTAAATTGTAGCAGAGAACCATGTCTCAGTAGGCCTTATCAAAAACAAAAGTGCATAATAGATGTTGTAATGCAGTCAACTTACAGTTTAAACGCCTGGAATTAAAAACAGTACAATTTTTTTAAATGGCGTAAGAATGTAACGTGCTCCATATTCAGAGTGGCCCGTAAAAAAACGCTCCACCTGAAATTTGTCTACGTCCAAGATTTTTTTCTAAGTTTTGAAAATAGTGAAAATGGGGACCACTTTTCTGGATCCAAAATGCAATTCTGATTCCGAAAAAGTGGGTCGTATTTTTTTTTTTAATTTTTGAAAAAACTTTTCAACTGTCATTAGGTGCAATGACCTTGCTATACGAAGAAAGGTTAGAACATCCACTGAGCATAACAATTGTTTAGAAATGTTTCTTGGACTTAGAGAAAAATTTCCGGCGAAGCGTTTTTTATGGGCCACCCTGTAATAATTTCCGTTTAGTGCGCCCTTGTAATGCGGGTGAATAAAAGCGTAATCTAACTTCTCATTGGCAAAATGTTTGCCAATGTGATTCAAATGTACACCGTCATGTACCAGGGAGGACATGTTATGCAGAAAAAGTACAAACTGTAAGTATTTTTTGCCAATGCACAGATTAGCCTATACTCATTATTAGCCCAAATAATGGTTTTACTTTCGGATAATCATTTTCTGGGGAAACAACCAAGAATAACGATGTGTGCTCGTGTCTAACTTTCATTACAGCATCAATAGATTCACTCATGTAATCTTTAAAGATCGATGGATAATCCTGTGATAAGGTGTTACAGCCTGCACAGAGAAACAGTTTGTGATGGGATTACATGCTTAAGGGGCTCTGGAATCTTCGTTTTCATATATTCGATTCACAGATGTAATGACTCATCAAGACGCAGTCCACGCACGTGTGAGTCACCAATAAAAATCGCCTCTTTTTAATGTGACCCATGGAATTTGGTAAGACAGTAGGAATTGGAGTAACTGTATCTATAGCTAATCTTGTTGGAGTTTTGGTTTCAAGACTCCCTGGTCACTCGGTACTAACCAGCATCCAAGCCTGGTAAGTCACCTTTTCTTATTCTCAAACCAGTTACCGAGATAAGGAAGCCTGAACTGCAATGAACTGTCGTCGCATTTTCATCAACATGCAGTTCACTTCCTTTGGCGTTGTTCTTAATGGAAGGCTGATTTTCTTGCTTAAAAAGCTCCAGCACTTGTCGGCTACCCCCTTTCGCAGGCTTACGATCTAAATTTGCTACACCGGATCAGCGTATGAGTGAAGGGGGCAATTCTGGTCGTTTGTGATGGCTTTCGGAAATGGAAGAAGTCAACGTGTCTGTGCGAGTTAACGTAAAACGTGAAATCAAGAAATGAAATGTGGTTGGAAATGGGTGCCTCCTTAGCGAAAGATAAAAATGGATGAAAGTCATTTAGAAATTCTGCGAAGCTGTCGCATTTTGATTTGGGGCAAGGGCTAGGCTATCATGAACGAATCGTTTGTAATAAAAAAAATTCAGGCAATCGACTAAATAGTGCATTGTCAACAACATTCATTCGGATGTCACAAAGTGGCAATAGGGCAAACCATGGAAACTCCATTGTGTTGTTAGAAGTAGGCCTCCCATTTTTGTATAGTACGAAAGTACTGGCCAAAAAAATAGGGTTGAATCCATCTAAAAATTCAGCGATCTCCCAACCCAACTGGGCAAGAGGGGAGGGGTCAAGTGTGAGTTTTTCAAAAAGTGCATCAAAAAGAAGGTTATGGTCTATAAGGGAAACATAGCTTTGGCGTGGAAGGAGACCCAACTGCAGTCAACCAGAATTTGTTGCGATTGTCGATATAGCAAAAAAGCAAAAAGTCAGTTATCTCCCTCACACAAACAAATCAACCGCATTTCTGGTAGCTGTTACATTCAGGGAATTGCTGAGCCATTACGCAAGTTTCTCCCTACCCAGGACATCCAACTTGTTATCAAAAATTACTTCAATTTGAAGTGCACTCTACAAATGCCAATGCCAACTGAATTTAAACTCCCATTCCTCCCTAAATAGGATACCACATCCGTAATTCCTGTGAAAAATCTAACACATGCACTGACACATACATCCGACAGAATGGGGGACGCTTACTCATAAGCTTCGTTCACTCAAATCTAACTTAAAACACAAAGAACAAACCAACTCATTAGTCCAGCATGTTTCAAAATCAGGCCACAATCCCAAAGTTTCTGGTAACCACATTCTACGCCAAACCTCTCAGTTCAGAGTCTGGCTTTATCTTGAAACGCTTTGCTTTGCATTCATGGGCAGTGTATTTTAACCAACAGCACCAAATTTAAAGAATACATTCAATTATTAAAAAAAAATTCAGCCTCCAGTTTTTTTTGCCCGGGGGTGGGGGGGGGGCTGAAAATATAAAGCTATAAACGACATAAGTGAATAGTGGCAAATCCGGCATAGTAGCCGGATACCCGTTTTCTTACCATAAAATAGGAAAACTAGGTTACGGGATGATTAAAATGCAAAGCGTTACCATCCCTTCAGTCTCCTCCCTTCCCCGATAAGATAAGGTTTTGTTTCTAGACTTACGGAGACTTCACATAATATATATCTACGTCGTTTCAATCTCAGTCTCAGCACTGTTGGTCTCGGTCTCGCTTCAATAAATTCTCTCCGTTTCAGTCTCGTCTCGATAAATTCACTTCTATTTTGATCTCATTTTGATAAATTCTTTTCTGTCTGGGTCTCGTCTCGATGTGATTGTCTCATCTTGAGTAATTCTCATCTGTCTTTGTCCTATCAAAATTAGCCTACTTCTCTTCTTTTTTGGTAACATCTCAATCAATTATTTTCAGTATCGCCAAGATAAATTCTATTCTCTCTCAAACTCTTTGGATAAATTCTTTTTTCTCTCGGTTTTGTCTCGATAAATTGTCTTTGCTCTCGGTGTCATCTCTATATGTCTTCTTGATCTTCTATCTTGATCGTACCTCGATAAATACTTCTTATATCGATCTCGGATTGCGAAATTATCTATTATCTCATTCTCGTCATGATAAATTGTCTTCTCTCTTGGTCTGTTCTTGAAAATTACCTTTGTATCTCATTTTCGTCTCGTTAATTCACTTCTGCTTGGGTGTCTTCTAGATGTTCATGTTCTATCTCGTCTCGATAAATTCTCTTCTGTCTCAGTCTCTTACTGATAACTTCTCTTCTCTCTATCGCGTCTCAATAAATTCTCTTCTGTGTCAGTCTCTTACTAACTTCTCTTCTCTCTTTATCTCGTCTCGATAAATTCTCCTCTGTCTCAGTCTCTTACTGATAACTTCTCTTCTCTCTCTATCTCGTCTCGATAAATTATATTCTGTCTCAGTCTCTTACTGATAACTTCTCTTCTCTCGCTATCTCGTCTCGATAAATTCTATTCTGTCTTGGTTTCGTCTCGAGAAATTACCTTCTGTCTCGGGTCTCATCTTGATAAATTCGCTTTATCCCAAATCTCGATAAATTATATCCAGTCTCGACTCGTCTGAATAAATTCTCTTCTGTCTCGGTCGCATCTTGCCTGAATTGTGAAACTAAGACTGAGAGGAGACTTGTCAAATGCTATTATGGTCATACCATTGCTAACTTCTTAAATAATCATCGCACACAATGAGAATAAATAAATAAAACGAAATATAAATTTTTATTGACACATAACTCAGCCTCAAACCACAAAGTGATAGCTAACTGATTAATAAGAATTCAGTAAAGAGGAGACACCTCTTTGCTGAATGAATTCTTATTAATCAGTTAGCTATCACTCTGTGGATTGAGGCCGAGTATGTGTCGTTAAATATTTATATTTCGTTTTATTTGCTCTGATTATGTGTGTGATTACTTAAGAAGTTAGCAATGGTATGACCATGTAGCATTTGGCAAGTGCGTTTATTTTTTGTTCATTCAATGAAACTGCCTCCCTCTTCCCACCGCCCAAGTTTCATAACTGTTCATTTAATAACATTCGAACATTCTGGATTGATCACAACTTGTGAGAACTGATCACTCAGGAATACATGAAGAAAGAACAAGGATCACTCAATCAACTAATTACTAACTAAATCAATGTTATCGTTTGATAAAATCAGAGGCTATGCTCTCTCCTACAATTTGCAGCCAGTATTTTAAATATTCGAACAGTGTCTAGATTCTAATCAGTATCAAAGCTTTTTTAATTTATAAACCAAAGGCTTTGTCGACTAAGCTGACATATAGGGCGAATTATAAAAAAAAGGAGCATTTAAAAAAAATGGTTATAGATGTATGTCGTTTGTTATAGAAACATTTGGTAAGTTGGGGTCTGTAATTCGTCATACATTGGAACAGAGTCTTGATGCTTTTGAGGTTTAATGCTCTTCCAGTCAACGGCGAGAGGAATAATTTGAAGGGGATTTCTGATACTGTACAATTCCGTAATACTGTATAATAATCCTCATTATGTAAGTTCCTGCTTTTACTGTAAACTGTTCTGCGAGATAATGACGTATTTCCACATTGTGTGACATCATTCCATGTAGCTTGACATACAGGTAAACTGGTGCTTTACGTGATGATGTATGTTGTAATGTACTTCTAGTTTTTAGTTTGATAACGCAGGGAAGACATCCCAGCGAAAAATTTGGTTGTTTTATTGTATTTTTATGATGTGAGGGCAGTGAGTGTTTTCCCCTTTAGGCGAACTTTTACCCACAATTCCTCGCAGTTATTTTATTGAGATTTTACGTAATTTAATCAATTTTTTTTAAATATTTGTTAATTTTTTTTGGCCCACAAAATGCGCAATTCAGCTGCAATTATCTTCGTCGGATTAATGTTTTTCACTTTTTTCACTAATGAACAATTTTATTAATTTTTCTTTGTAAGGTCAATCGTTTGCTCTTTTGGCCTTTGGGAAGTTGCGTTAGAACGGCCTCTCACAATTATTTGTGGCTCGTTACTTCAGATCAGACGTTTATGTTCAACGCAAGTCTAACACAGAAAACTCTAACAAAATGTAAAATAAGTGATAAACTTGTTAAAAATGACATAAATTCTTCCATTCAATGGATCTCAATCATTCACTTTTAAACGTAAAAAAGAAAGAAGCACAAGAAGCGGTTGTCTTCGACGTCATGACGACCGTCGTTAAATTTTTGTTTCTGCCACAATCTTGACACATTCGTCTTAATTACGCAGATTTGAGTGCCCGCCAAACCGCACGACACCAGTGAAGCAAATCTGACATGGGTGTCATAATTTTTAAATGTCGGAAATGAAAAATAGATCTTGGTCCAATGTCACAGGGACTCGTTCAGGCAGACTGACCTCAGTGCGGCCGGCTGATGGATGAGCCAATCAAGGACTTGGAGCCAATTTCGCTCTCGACTTGCGCCGTGCCCCTTTGATCTTTGGATGCTCTCAGAATCATCAATCAAATCAAATTAATCTGTTATGGTTGGCGAATTTAGTAAAGTCTCCACGAACAGGCTTGAAGGGAAGCGAATCCTTCGGGATTAGGAAAAAAACACCAATCAAAGAATCTATAGTGGATTAACCAATATGGATCACTGATTTCTTCAGAATAAATGGCTCGCTGAAGTATGCAATAGAAGCTTTGGACGTTTACCCTAGACGCAAGAGAAGCTATTGTGTACTCGGCGTATCTTGAGTCCTGCAAGCATTTTGTGAGCGGCTACGTCTTCCTGGATGGAGTGGCTTTATTCGATGGCCGCCATTGTTTTTGTAACCATCTTGGATATCAACAAGGCACTCTGATACTGAAGACGTACAATCGATTATTTGTGTTCGTTCTGCGGAGAACTCAAAATAGGCCGCGGACACTATAAAGGTCTAGTAAGGACTGAAGAAATCTATTGAAAATCATCTCGGATGCAGTTTCCTTTGGGGAGATAATCAAGCAGAAAACCAACAAAACAAAAGAGTTCGGCATGACTTTCTTTGGTTTGGCTAGGACGGCTCTTCGCGCTGATTGTCGCCAAGTTCGGTGCGGATCAACACAACACAAATGCTCGTTTTCCGGCTCGACTCAGCGCCGTATTAGGGCAAGTAAAGCCTGGTGCTTAAGATTTATTGTGCTTCCCTCCTCCCACGGAAAAAAAAAAA
>JAHWFP010038852.1:0-14095 GCA_023313725.1 Lithobius niger
TTAATATCTGGCGTAGTTTGTGGGCCAGTATGGGCATAAAAATCCATATCTGAGAACCTATTTTACAAACTCTGCAACTTGTTATGTTTAGCCATGCTGAAAGAATACAGTTCTGGCAAAGAAATGAACTCGTCCAGGACTACGAGTGTCCATTTTCTGCCCCGGTTTACTGGTAAAGACCCAATGAGATCTACAGACACTTGCTTCCAAAGGTCAGGCAGCTGATTTTAAGTACTCTGTTGTAGCAGGATCTTACCAGCACACATCCTCGCAGGGAGTTAAACTGATGGCCCCAGAGATGCTGTTTGTAGTCTGAATGCATATTGATCGTAATGCTTCAAATCACTGATGATTTGGTTGCATTCAGTACCACATGGCCATAATACTCACAAACTGCTTGGGCATAACTCGAGAAAGGTTCATCACAAGCGTGTGTCCTTTGCTTGAGTTCTCACAGCAAGTCTTCTTCGTAATTTGGACTTTTGAATTACAAATTAAAATTAGCTTTGAATAAGTTCCTGTCCCATAAAACAACCAGAAACTTCATCCATCATTGTGTAGCCTTGTAGGGTTAAGCAGAATAATGGTTCTCATAATATATCATTCATGCAGGTTTAATGCGATGCAGTACATTCATAAAGTACCCAAATACTTATCGGTGATTTAATCCCAATGTCCAGTGTATGATGATTTAACCCCCATGCCCAGCGTAAGTGAGCGTGGCAACCTTTGGAGGCTTGACATTAAAGCCTTGGTAGACGTTTGGTATCAGTCCATCCCTTGAAATATCACGACTGTGGTCCTTGGTTTCTTCCCCAAGGGTCAGTCTGACTCTTGAGTATTTCTACTCTTGGTGTTTCTGGCCATTCTTGCATGCTAATCGTTCCCTTACAGAGTTTTATTATGACTCTGTATGTCCACTTCTGCTTCCTGCTCAACCTCTAATCAACATGTCACTGCACATCCTCGTATCCACGTGATTGTTATCTTGTGAATAACATGGATGAGGATGCCATGCTATCTCGTCGTCATCAACAGTACGTGTAGAATGTCTGTTAGTGGTAGACAATGTGGAATGCAATGGCCTATACACATTCCCATGGTGGTGTTTGCCACCACTGGGTTGTGCACTGACACTGTTTCTTCTCTGGTTTTCTTTAATCTTCAGTTTTAGAGTTGTTTGAAGACCTTGTTCCAGAAGTTAAATTTCCCGTTCCTCCTATTTCCATCATTTGACTGGTTTTCCTCAAAATTGGAAAATTACGTTCCGAATCGGAGTTGATACATTTCTCCCAAGACTCGTCAAAATCATCTTCAATGTCAACAATAGAGTCAGTATTCTACTGTCCTTATTTTCGGTTCTTTTTATTGTGCGGCTTTCTTCGAAGTTTGCACTAGTTGAGGCCATGGCACTGGGGGTAAAACTAATTCTTTGCCAGCCATTCCTGATTACATAGTTTGCTATTTGCTATTTTATTTGGTAAAAAAAACTTTTTCCTGTATAACTTTTTCCTGGCAATAGTTGGACCTTAGCCAACCAAACCTTGGGAACAGGGTTTAAAATATAGGAATTTATATTTTTTTAAAGGGTTTTTCAGACTGAAATCTAGCTTCTCCGGCCAAACAGAAAGGAGTCAGTTGACCTACCGAGTAGCGGTATACTGGCGGCTGGCTTCCCAATACCTAACACGTAAGTTTCCATTTCTTTTTTGGTAGTGTCATTGGTCCCGATGACAGGATTCAGGTTTGAAATACTGTGGTCCCAGAGAGTTTGTTGAAAACTAGGCCTTAAAAGTCAACATAACCTGCCTTATCATATGTTGCCTAACCAAACCTAATGAACTCTAAACTAATCTAGGTTTTCCTAAAAGCTATGCTTTTTTGTGTTTGCAGGGATCCATACTAGCATAGCTGCGGTCCCAGCAACGCATCCAAGATAGGCTTGAAACAGTTCCTATCCAACTGTGTTTCCCTAGTACGCGTATTTAAAAAGAGAAATGTTGCATTTACTTGGAAATATTAATTTAGTTACAAATGTAATTTGGTTGACATATGGTATATAGTTTCTAGTTTCTGCATCATTGCCTTTTAACAAGAGGACTGAGATATCGGTAGATAATGTTAAGTTATTTCCATATTTTTAAACAATGAAATGTTAAGTTTTTCCCATACTTGTACTCCCGCTCAATACTTTAAACTCGAATGCCATGAAAGACTAATCTTTTTGGAGCCACACTTTTATTCATTATGAACCGAAAAAGTAGGGTTACAATGAAATATTGGCCACCCAGTAGACCCATGTAACAGTCTGTTACAAAGTAACTACCTTCCAAAGTTTAAACGAACAAAAGGTTTGCTTACCTTCTGTCATTAAGGATCTGATTTATGATGTGGTAGAAGGAATCAACCGTAACATTCTCAAAGTCCAGAATTTCTCCTATACCAAGATCTTTGATTCTGGCGATATTGCCTTGCTGATCCGCAAAGAAAGGCATGCCAATGACTGGAACTGCGTGGTAAATAGCTTCTTGCATACTTAGTAATCCTGAGTGAGTGATGAACAGACGGACCTTTGGGTGACCTGTTGAAAAGTAAAGCCAATGAGAAACTTATTTGTAGTATACTTGGAGGAATTAGTTAAGTGTGTCAGCATACATTTGGAATATTTGAGAAATTTGGGAACTTTGTAGATTAGATACGGGATTCTGTCATCTTTTCATATCAAATTGTTATATGGGATATGACAAACTAATCGTATCAAAGTTTAGAAGTTGTACACTTGAATATGAAAACCCCTTCACCAAAAATGTCAACATTAATTCCTTACAGTTTGTCGTGGACCATTCTTATAAAAACTAATGAAATTAAAAGGTCAGTGAAAGAATGCTTAGAACGAAGATGGTGAGTTCATGAAATAATTTATATGTAGTCCGATTTTGTTTTGAGAACAGCTAAAATTGTGCAGAACTTTGAATTTGAAGGAAACATTTATCCAAGCCTATTTATAGAACGGAAACTTTAAAACATATGTGTCCCATGACAAATAGTACCCAGTTCAATAGTGACCCAGTTCAATAGTAATGGTCAATCAGAAAAAGTGTGTCTGATAGAATTGTATCTCTACATACTAGTAACAATATCAATACAAAATGTTATTTTATCCATCAAGTGAAACAATCAGTAAACTCATTAGCAATACAGATTAATAGCTATAACTTTACTGCTGCACTACCTCTTATCATACTACTGCACTGTCAACTCGATTCGAAACAAGTTGGATTATTTAAAAAAAATAATAATGTAAGTTTAAACGTTTTACCCAAAAGATCTTGCTGTGGCATCCATTTAATGATTTTCACGTTGGGAGGTAAGTTCTCTAGATGTCCTTCGAATTTCCATACGATTTTTTGTTTCAGGCGGGAAAACGTTATATTGACAGCATTTAAAAATTCGGGAGACATAAACTCTGTTCTGACATTACTTCCTAGTCCAAAAACAATAAAGCCATCGTCTCCTGAATCCTCGACGAAATCGTTAAGATCCTGAAATTGTAAAAACATCAAGTTAACACATGAATCGTCAGACAAAATTTGAATTAGCGCAAGTTGGAGCATATTAGGTTCACACGTTATTCCACTTCTGAAACTTCGGGATTCCCTTAAATTTACCACGTTACTAGCCCCAGTTCCTCTAGGTCTCGTAGAAAACGCTGTCACGGTTCTGACTAAATTACTTCGGTTTTAACTGGTTGAACTGTCATGCCAAGGTAATTTTAGTACGTGAAATTCCATAGTTAGAAGATGAAATTCGTACCTCAAAATCTTTTCGAAGCCATTCGGGCTTTCCATAGGTTTCCATCTGATTTTTACTGGCGGTGATAAGGAAGCCACCTCTATAAGGATAGTGGCTCCGATCAATCCGTGAAATACAATCATTTGCCATAACACACCACAGTGAAAGTTCTTACAGTGTGATGAATGCATAAAATAATTACAAATGGCAGCAAAACAAATGCTATTACTGCCTATTTCACTTTTTTTGAAAAAAACGCAGTCGCTACTTTTATAATATCCACAGCAAAGCTCACATGTAGTGGCAGAGCCAGAAGCCCTCTTAAAGAACAGTGTTGGAATCGATTGCTTGCTTCGGCATTCGTATGCGGTGTTCGTTTCGGTATGTTACTTACAATGTTCCTTTGTAGTACACACTGTTAGTGAAAAACATTTCAGTTCCGGCAACAAGCTACATATTGCACATAGAAGCTGCTCACATGTTGTAGTTTCCAAATCCGCCGGGAGACACTACCGGAAGTGACGACATATAGCCGTAATGACATCATCAAAGTGGCCAACATGCAATGTACTAAATCTTTATTATCTACGGAACTAATTGATCAATCCTATCGTGCGGCCTATTTTTGGAAAGATAATTTAATTTGCTAAAAGAAATGCCTGAACAATATATGCCATAAATCTATTAGTTTTGGTATAATTCAAAGAAAAACATAATATGACTGCTGTGCGATATACTAATTCTCAATTATCTCCTCTACAAACTATCGTTGGAAAGGTAATTGCATTTGCTAAAGGAAATACCGGAACAATGTATGCCGTAAATCTAATTTCTGCGTAATTTGAAGGAATGCAGATTATTACTTCCTCCAAATGGCGACCATGCAATATATACTAAATCTCCATCTTATCTTGCGACCTATAATTGGAAAATATATTTAATCTTCTAAAAGAAATGCCTGAACAATGTACCCCATGAATATTTTAGTTTTTGTTTAATGTGAAGGAAAACATAATGTGCATGTAACTATTGCTCCTTTATAAAGTGGTTATTTTGGAAACGGTAAATTATTAAGCTGTGTCGTATTGTAATATAACATCTCGTACTTCTCTTAGTACATTTGCAAGTATAGTATAGAGGCTACGTTACCCCAGCAGTTGTCATCCATCCCAGAATATCAATTCAGCCGATTCTTGTTACCTCCCCTTAAACGACTGTCTGAACTGTCATGTCATCACTCTGATTCTGATAACCTCATTCTGCAGATTATGAAGGCTTGGGAAAGTAAACTTGTGTGCGTACCTATTTTGTTTTACATACGATGACTTCAGTATGCTGTCTGCCCTTCCTGGTGTTGCAACACAGGCTTGAACAAAGTTTTCTTTCCAGCCACTACGTGCTAACTCACAACCAATTCTATGTGCAAGTTTTGCGATGGTTAATCGGCCTTAAACTGGTGTCTGTGATGTATTAATCTTGTTAAGAATACTAATTATAATGTTCATGGCACGGCGAACCATGGATGAGGAATTCACATATCCTAGTAGTGGAGAGCAGAATTTATTTGCATTTACCTTTGAAACCTTCATGGATGTTTTGCCGGGAATGGAAGGCTACCCAGGATAACTCTTCCTACGTGGTCAGCATTGCTTCTGGTGGTTTCCAACCAGTCCATCATTCCCACAGGTGCATCAACGATTTTTTCTTCGCTCGTGTTATTTACCATTTGTAACGGTGCATCACATAAACATTTAGTTGTATGCGAAGAAGACTTGTGGAGGACTCGGGCAAGCCTATTCTGCTTTTTTCTTCGATCGTCCTAGGTTGAGACTGGTTGTCACAGACATACCTACTGGTGGGTGAAAGATGAGACTTACCTGTTCCACGGATTGAGTTCGTTGATGTACTGAAGGCGGTGTTATGGTCTATATTATCAATCGCAGAACAAGTGAATACATTATAGGTAACAAAACGCAGAATAAAACCAACTTTAATTACACATATAAAGTGGCAATAATTATGTGAATATTATATTTTCCTTCAAATTAAACAAGAGAGACTTATGGCATACATTGTCCGTGCAGTTCTTTTGGCAAATTAAATTATATTTCCAAAACAGGTCGCTGGATAATATTGATATATTTGTTACGGACATACTACAGATTAGTATAGTACTGCATGGCGGGCATTTTTATGATGCTATAATATGTTTTTCTTTATTTAAACAAAAACTACTATACGTATGGCAAACAATGCTCCGGCAATTCTTTTAACATATTATATTATCTCTCCAACGATAGGTTACACTATAAGTTTGATCTATTAGTTCCAGATATACACAAGATTTAGTATATCATTATGTGGCCATTTTTAGGATGTCGTAATGTATATTCTTTAAGATTACGCAGAATTTAATAGATTTATGGCGTACATTGTACCGGTATTTCTTTTAGCAAATTAAATTACCTTTCTAACGATATTTTGCTTGAATAGATTGATCGATTAGTTCCGGAGATAATTGAGAATTAGCATATAACACGGCAGTCATATTACGTTTTTCTTCAAATTAAACCAAAACTAATAGGTTTATAGCAAACATTGTTCAGGCATTTCTTTTAGCCAATTAAATTATCTTCCCAACAATAGGTAGCATGATAGGATTGATCAATTATTTCTGGAGATAATAGAGATTTAGTACATCGCATGGTGTCCATTTTGATGACGTCATCACGAATTACGTCGTCACTTCCGGGAGTGTCGCTCGGTGGATTTGGAAACTACAATGTGTGTACAGCTTCTATGTGCAATATGAAGCTTGCTGCCGGAACTGAAATGTTTCGGCACTTTTTGTCGCTAACAGCGTGGACTATTGTGTGCTGCTTGTTTCATAGTTAGGAATTGCTGTGTAACATGGATTTGAGAATATCGTTAAACATTTTCAATCCTTCTAGCAACAGTGCCTAATGTAAGTAAAAGTTCTACACATGACTAATCTGTGTTACATGTGCTGTAGTATTTTTCAAGTTGGCTATCAATCATAACTCGTAAGCTCTCAATAAACTCCTTTTTATTAAACACGTCTGAACACGACAAACTTGTCCATGAAGACC
Organism: Lithobius niger; assembly: GCA_023313725.1. NCBI lineage: Eukaryota > Metazoa > Arthropoda > Chilopoda > Lithobiomorpha > Lithobiidae > Lithobius > Lithobius niger. Next base: position 6,903 of record JAHWFP010038852.1, read on the forward strand.
TCTAATTTTCTGTACACGTTCCTATTAAATAGTGTGGTGCTCTTCCTATATTTATTGCTTCAGTGACTGGCAACAGTGGTCAAAATTGGTAAATAATAAGGAAGATACAATACACCACGTGTCCAATTTGTAGCAAAATCATACACGAAGAAACAGTTAATTTTTTAATCTAAAAACGCATAAACATGTTAGCTTGATGGATATTACGACAATAAGTGGCAGTTGCATTACCGAAGATCACAAAAATGGTGACTATAAAAAGACTATCATAAATCCCCCATCATTGCAGTAGATTAGCGAATTAATTAACGAGAGCTTCCCACCAACTTCTTAGAAAATATTTATAATAGAAAAGACTACTTACTTGTGGAAGTGGCTTGGCCTCTCTGCAATGCATTGCACCAATATCAACAATGTTGGACATCGCTGGTCGAGGTGATACTGTCACAGGATCACCGTTGATCAAAGAAAAGTCAACAAGTTTGTGAACCTCGTATACATTTGGTGCCTCAGGTAGGTATTTTGAAAGAACCTTTTGTTGGGCATAATTCACATAGTATCTATGCACAAACGAGAGACGAAAGAAAGTAATAGTATTCTGCAATCTTTGCCAAAAGTTCATTTTCGTTGGCAGCCTCTCCAAGCTGTTTGGAACGTAAGAATAAGGCGTTGGTATGGCAAAATTCATCCAGGGCACAAGCCAATTGCTTGTGTAATAGAAAATTTCATGTTTGGCGAGCAAAGTAGCAAGTGACATTGGACACTCTCCGAAAAGTACATCAACAATAGCAACGTCAAATTGTTTTCCAGCAGCCAACAATTTTTTCGTCGAGTCATCTTTGAGCAGAGAATCGCAGAGTGATTCAGCGAAAGGCACGTAATTCATAAATTGAGTCACGGGTCCATTTTTGTAGGCATTAAGGACGAAATCCTTAATGACTTCAGGATTACCCATAACGTCATCTGGGGTGGTAAGAGATAGAACTGTTACATTCGGATTCTTGTGTGGGAAATATGTTAAGAATGTGACATCGTGTTGGCGCTCAGCTAGGCCATCCACCAAAGTGACACATGCACTGTGATGACTTTTACCAAATACGGTACTCATCACTAGTATGTTGGCGCCCTCTGTGTCTCTTATGGTCAACAACAAAAGAACTGCTAGATAAGTGTATGCACGCATTTTAAAATTTATTCTTGTTCCCTTGTACTTGATGATCCTGTGAAAGTAGAAAACAGTACGGAATCACGATTTTGTCATGCACAGGTAAAAATGTGATTTATTTGGATTTCATTTAAAGTGACTTACCTTCTTTACCTATAACTACCACAGACTGAGGTTTTAATGTATTCAATGGGAAGGCATCAAGATACTTCTCAACCAAGGCCAAATGCGATAAAAACTTATCTCAACTGGTCATGCTGTCAACGCACCTCCACGTGTATAAGCCTGCATTGATTCCATAATTGCTGAGAAATGGCAAACGTCCAGTTAATCTTAGACTAGGCTTACGAACGATAAAAACAAGGAACCGCAGCGACCAGCAGCATTAAAAATTACCCCCTGTCACCCCAGCACGACCAGCCGATGAACGGCCAACAACGAACCCATCAACGCTGCAGAAGGAGTAGAGCTAGAACGCTTACTTTTTAAAACTTGACTACGTGGCGTTCGGCCTACAAGACCTATCATACTGTGCTTCTACATTTCCTTTAAGAAATTATTCCACCATTGAATGTAGTATAACTTTCTAGCTGTTCTGTACAATTATCTCGTTGCAGAGATGTTCGTGAAAGCAAAGCGCATTAATCGGGGCTTCGAAGTGTTCTCGGCCACCATCTTGCATTTCTCCGATCGTATTCGCAGCGGCTTGTCAGCCATTGGTCGGCCGGTGAGTGACGTCATGTCAGCTTCGACAAATATGAAATATGAAAACGAGCAACCAGAAACGACTGCCTGAGGGGTTGGTTGTCATAGCGACGGTCGGTTATAACTTACCAGTCGTTCATATTGTCGTCGTGTGCATGGGCTGTAAGGGGTCTCCAGGTGGGTGAAATTTCATACGGGAAATAACAAAAAGCTCAGTTTCCAATCCTGGCTGCTTTAATTCCTTCATGATGTATCATTTAACAATTACCATTCTAAATCGGGATGCCTGTCCATGACTCAACATTCAGTCCGTCAAACTCGGACACAAACATAAATATGACAGTTCGTGGTGGCAGCCGTCTTGGTTCAACAAAAAACCGGAAGGGACAACAAGAAAAGGTGCACGTTTAACTAATGCATCAAATATCTGTTCCACCTAAATGACAACATTAATTATAATTTGCACAAACAGCCAATTACGTTCGTCCCACATGATAGATTCTTGTAATTAAATAAATAAACAAACTACATTGGTGTATAGCAAAAACCTGATTCAAACACCAACATGGTCGTTGCTATATGGGAATCGGAGTCGATGAGGGATGTATATAATATAACACCATCCTTGAAATACAGAAAAACACGTCCCAGTTACCACATTTTGAAATGGATTAATAGTTAATGCCCTTTTAATTCTGTCAATCATGTGGAAACGGTAAAATTCTAAGGCCCGTATTCCGAACGCTGACTCAGTACTTGGCCCCAAGTACGACTTCACTGAGCACGGATTGAAGACAAGCACGGATTTCATATTCCCAACGACGACTCGTACTTGACTTGAGCAAGAGATCTCAAGTCATGCTCAGCAGAGCACGAGTTACAGAATGCCATTCCTAAACTCAGAAATGTCCTGTTAGCTTCCGTAGGAAAACATATAACACGCACATTCTCGATAAAATACGGTGCTAACTCCATGTTAACACGCATACAAGTTGGGAATCAAGAACAGTAAATCATTTGTAAAGGCCTTGGTGTTAACGCTATTGGTTTTACGAAAATAATAACCGAAACTGCAAGAATTAAACAGCGATACCGAAAGTGAAATCGTTACCGCCATACTTATTTTACGTAAACGTTCTTATTTAATTCTTGTAATTAAATTAATATAAATGCCTTTACACTGAACTGAAAGTTGAAATATTACGTCTTAGGCTAGAAAATAATTTGACCTGTATTAATGTACGTCCGGGGAATTTATCTAGAGTATCTTTAATCAAAACTTTCATTTTTTGCAGAACTCTCTTGACATTTGTAGACTAGTTTGTGGCTAAGTTAATCAAGTTCAACTTGACAATTTGTTGAAAGTGTGTAATATTTGTCTTCAATATCCAAAATTGTTTACGTACTTTCTTTAGATTGTCCTTGAAACTCTCATTGATTTCATAATTTGTTTGTTTTCTAAAAAAACAATTCGCAGTAGCAGGAGCATATAAATGCTCTGTAGGACGTGGGAGTATCCAAGTTGTCACTACAAGGTTGCCTGGGAGAGAAGCTGCAGATTTTCCCTTTCTGGCTCTAGGCCAGTTTACATCGCCAATTGACAGCAGGTGAACTTATTCTTGTTTTACGACCGGCCATCTTACGATTTCCGATCACTTTCCCCACACAAGTACACTATACTTACAACAGCGCGACCGTGCGAACGCTCTCGACGTTTCCATGTTAACAGTGCTCCACATCACATATTTTTTCTTCCACCGTCCTATCATCTATATTTTCATGGATACCGTTCCGACTGCCCTTCACGGTTCCCGCCTGCCACGTCTTAGACCCAGTGCCGGAGCAAGGGGGGGGGGGGCGAAGGGGACGGTCGCCCGGGACGCCGAAAAGAGAAAGGGCGCCGAAAATGTTGCCCCCTCCTAAAAAAATAGAGAAAAAAAATAGTTGAACTTCAATAATGAATGCTCTTTTGGCGAAACAACTGGTTTTGAAAAATTAATTTGTGAGCTGCAGCAGTAGTTTATGACAGAGATGTCCTCTCGCTGGCAAGAATAGGGGGGGGGGGGAATTGAGGCTTAATGGCGCGTCGACAACTTGGTCATTAGCGCCAACCTCAGTCACAGTGCAGTGGTCCGGGTTGCCACTGCACCACACATTACAGAGATGTTATTCAAACCCCTAATCTAAATCTTGTCATACATCTGTACCTCCTGCAAAAATTGAAAAACACCGGACAGGAGGACAGACTTATCGCCCAACTGACGGGCAATGTCATGCGGAAGATGGAAACGACGACGAACACCATCAAGATGGCGACAATCAACAAGTAAGTGGCGGACCGTAAGTGGCCGCCGACACCAATAACATTCAGGAGGGGCAACCCCCCGCAAAAGGAAACAGTGAGTAAGTCGAGTGTGACCAATGCGCAAACGGGCCAACACCACCTCCTCACGGCGACTGCGGCGACACGCCGAGTGCCATTCCTCAACAGTGCCTTTAATAGCTCGTAATTTATTGCCGTCCTGTCCATCCCACGAGGCTTGCCAAAAAGCGTGTAACCTCAGACGCAGAGTTGGAAAAGCGTCCGAGGGAACAAGGCTGAGATCCCTTCCGAGAGGGCCAGAAAGGGCCCCTTTTGCTGCAGAATCCGCTTGCTCATTTCCACCTATCCCAACATGGCCCGGGATCCAGCAGAAAAGCACGGTTTTCCGCTGGCCAGGCAAGCGGGAAAGCAAAGCTTGGACACGTTGTGTCAAGGGGTTCCGAGGATTGTAATTCGCCAAGGATTCCAGGGCATTCATGGAATCGCTAAAGATAATGAAATGCGTGCCCTGAAGGCCAAGGATCCATTCCACCGCCAAACCGAGAGCCAAAAGCTCTGCAGAAAACACAGAATAGCCTGATGGAAGGCGATGGGCAACCGTCACTCCCTTACAAACACAAGCACAAGCCACGCCAGCGTCCGACTTCGACCCATCAGTAAACAGCCGCTGATAACCGGCGTACTGAGAACATAGCCGCCGGAACTCCTGTAAGTACCTTGCTGGTAGAGTGGAACCCTTCGGGAGGGACGCCAGAGCGAAAATGAAAATGCCACTTGGGACAAGCCAAGGGGCCACTGGCATCCCCCCAAGCCTCAAGACGGTGGGCATTTCAAAGGCTATCTCCTGACAGGAGTGCTGGAGCCTATCGCGGAAATCACCCTTACCCACCCTGCGTCTACCGACTCGCAAGTCTGGCCCAAAAACCATGGACCAAGCAGGACTGGATTCCACAGCACGTAAACGCACAGCATACTGAATGGCCAACCCCCGCCGACGAATGGCCAAAGGTGGCTCCGAGGCCTCAGCATAGAGGCTGACCACTGGAGAAGTTCGAAATGCCCCAGTCGCCACACGCAGGCCACTGTGATGCACAGTGTCCAACACCTGGAGAGTCGAGTCACTAGCCGAACCATACACCATGCACGCATAATCAAGTTTGCTGCGGACAAGGGCTCTGTAGAGGCGCAACATGGCAGTGCGATCGGCACCCCATGAAGTGCCCGACAGAACCCGCAAGATGTTAAGTGCCCGCAAAGACTTGTCTTTAAGTTGGCGCAAGTGTGGAAGCCAAGATAACCTGGAATCGAACACCAGACCCAGGAAACGTGCCTGTGGGACAACAGGAATCTGCGCCTGCCCCAAGTACAGGCAAGGATCTGGGTGCAGTGTTCGTTGGCGGCAAAAGTGAATGCACACAGTCTTGTCCGGAGAAAACCGGAAACCATTACTGACCGCCCAGGTCTGGACTTTGTTAATCGCCAGCTGTAGCTGCCGCTCGCAGGTCTGCATGCGAGCTGCCCGAAAGCGCAGTCCGAAGTCATCGACAAACAATGACTGGGGAACAGCAGCTTGCTGAGCAATGGGGTTGATCCCAATAGCAAACAAGATGACACTAAGAACACCTCCTTGAGGCACACCATTCTCCAAGACAAACGGGCGGGAAAGAGTCGCCCCGACACGAACACGAAAAGAACGGCCTGAGAGGTAGGCAGAAAGCAACAGTGGCATCTGTCCCCTCAAGCCACAGTTATAGAGATTACGGAGAATCCCATAACGCCAGGTCGTATCATAAGCCTTCTCCAAGTCAAAGAAAACCTGAACCAGATGTTGACGCAGGCGAAAAGCCTCCCTCACATCCGATTCAAGGGCAACCAGATGATCGATGGTTGACCGAAAACGTCGAAAGCCACACTGGGACGCAGATAAGAATCCGCGTGATTCCAGCACCCAGACCAACCTCTCACTGACCATCCGTTCCATAAGTTTACAGACACAGCTAGTCAGAGCGATTGGGCGATAACTGGAAGGAGCAGTAGGGTCTTTGCCCGGTTTCACAATCGGGATGACCACTGCTGTCCTCCACGCTGCCGGAACAGAGCCTTCTGCCCACACACGGTTGAACATCTCCAGCAAGAACTGCTGGGAGGCAAGAGGCAGATGTTTCAACAGCTGATAGTGAACATCATCAGGCCCTGGGGCGGAGTCATGCGACTTGGACAAAGCGGAAACAAATTCCTGCCTGGTGAACGGTAAATTGTACTCCTCTAGCCCGTCGGAGCGAAAGTCTAGAGAGTGAGCCTCTTCTCTACGCTTTATTCTGAGGAAACCAGGATCATAATGGTTATCACTCGAGACCCGCGCAAACGCAGACGCAAGACAGTCGGCGATATCCGGCACAGAAGAGATCACGGAATTCGCCACCTTCAGCTGTGAAACCGGGGAAGACACGTTCCTCCCCGAGATCTGGCGCACCTTCCGCCACACCTGCTGAGAAGGCGTGGAGCGCGTGATCGACGAAACATAAGCTGTCCACGAAGCACGTCTAGCCTCACGGATGACATACCTGGCACGGGCACGACAGCGCTTAAAGGCTACAAAGTTGTCAGTAGTTGGGATGACCGTAAATGCACGCAACGCTCGCCGGCGGGCCCGAATAGCCCGCCCGCAAGCAGGCGTCCACCACGGAACAGGAACCCGCCGCGGCTGTGTGGACGAACGCGGGATAGTAGCATGAGCAGCAGCAAGGACCACGTCAGTGAAATGAGTGGAAAGTTCATCCACATCAGAAAAGTCCTCAACCGCACGCTGAAATACAGCAGCCTCAGCAAAGGCTGACCATTCAGCACGTTTAAGCGCCCACCGGGCTGGCCTGGAAGCCACAGAACCCCCTTGTGTCAGGGACAACACAACGGGGAGGTGATCGCTTCCATGCAGATCGGCAGTGACAGCCCAAGTGAAGTGAACTGGGACAGCAAGGGAGCAAAAGGCTAAGTCCACCG
>JAHWFP010038854.1:0-13482 GCA_023313725.1 Lithobius niger
TTTTTCTTTTATACCATGGAAAACATGTAACGTGAAACATACCAGAAAAAAAATCTGCTTCTTGCCGCTGTCGATGGCGTGTGATATTTTGTGGCTGGGTTGGACACTCTGATGTCATCACTGTCGTTGACGTTCCCTAAGGAAACAACATAACAACAATTAGGTGAAGTAAAACGAAATGTTAGGCCTATAGAACAGCGTCAAGTGACGTCATATTGCTACAAGAGAGATACCTGCAAGGGGCACTAGATTGAATTGGTGGGATAAACAACGGCACATCTAGTCAAGCCAGTGCTTTGAGAGTGGATTTCGTAGGCTTAAAAAACCGTTGTTTTCTCCAATCCCTTATTCTGCTTAGGTTGTAATTGGAAAATAAAGATTCCACGTGATTAAAAATGTCAGCAACTGCCAACAAATCGACAAAAATCACGCGTTTTAGGCCTAAGAAATCCAGTCTAATAGCATTGGCTTCAGTAAGACGTTCTTCTTTTTCCCCACCAGTGCACCTTGCAGCTAACCCAATAACTGGCTCCATCGTAGAGTTATATACAATAATAGTACGTCGTGTCACTGCCCTATAGGCAGGGTGCACCAAAAGAGCCTTGTAACCCCCCACAAATGCCTTTAATATATTTTGTTCCTGAGAGTTTGATATCAATTAATTTGTCCAGGCACGCCCATGCTTCTGTCTTTGCACACAAAACAGATGTCCAATTAGGGAAATGTGCAAAATGTCACAACAAGATAGTGGGCAAGCAGAGCCTGTTAAGAGGATGCCTAACATCTGGAGTTTATGTACATCTCTTCCGCAATCTGACGTCAAAATAAGGTGATGGAACCGTAACGAACCATACCCGAGAATGGAAAACAACCACTTAAAATTTCTGAATCATATCCGTAACCGAACCGAATTATTCATTTGTGGCCTTAACCGCAACCACAACCAAACCGAACTGAAATATTGGTTATTTTTTCCGTTCAAGAAGAAAGAGAAAAAGAAGATAACTAAATATAAAAAAATTAAAAACAGAATTTGAAAGTTTTCATAATTTTTTTTATTTTCGTGTTGTTTAAGAAGTAAGGATTCAGTTAATATTGAAGGAAATATAATAAAACTGGGTAAATCAGGTAAGAATGGTGTTAACCATTCTAAACCTTAAATGGTTAAAATAAAAAAAAAAAAGATGACGGCTCACACTACGCCGTAATCAAACTGAAATGTAAAAAAAATAATCGAAAACCAACCGGAAAAAACTAACAGTTCGATTGCCCGGTTAAAACGCAACATAGATATGAAAAGAATGCACATTCTTTTTCGAAATTAGCTGCACGAGAAAACGGGGATTCGAAAAGATGAAACAACGTGGTAGCGTGACTTGCCCTTTCCTTCCAGACTGTGAATACTATTTATATTAGAAAACAAAAACGAACTCGTTTGATACTTAAGGCAAGGTTTAACTGATCCGAAGTCAAAACAGCAAAGGAACACAAATAAACTCTCCTGTAATGTTTCAGAATCTGCAGTGTTGCTGTACTGTTTAGTCCACGTGAAACTTTACTACTGTAGTCAAATATTTTAACCATTTTTACTTTTTCACACGGTAGATCAGTTAATGATAAGTATATTCTACTGCTAAATGACATAGTTGGAAAATGTTTAAAACCAATCATCATAGTGTGCTTAATCTCTACAGGCAATTCACGGTTCGTGCGCGTCCTTGAAAACCTGGAAATATTGTGGAAACTAATAATGAAATTCCACGGAAAAGTGCTTGAAAATCTTGAAAAATTACATATGTATCATCAGTAAGGTGATGAACGGAACATAGACAACAGGAATGATGAACACTTTAAAATTTAGCCAAGAAGTAGCCGAGTTTGTAGCCTTACATTATTTATTCTTCCTTTGGAAGGGCACGACAATTTTGAAATTTGGGCTCTGGCTTTAATTGTATTTACGTTTATAATGATACAGCAGTAAGGTTTCACGTGGGCTAAACAGTACACCAACACTGCAGTATCTGAAAACTTACAGGAAAGTATACTTGTGTTCCTTTGCTGTTTTGATTTTGGATCAGTTGAACCTTACCTTATGCGTCAAATGAGTTGTTTTTGTTTTCTAATTCGTGCTACTTTGGCGCACCATGCAGTTTAGATTAGTTTATTTTGTTTTGTTATCTTGGTCAATTTGTTGCCGCTGGCGTTTGCTGATTGGCATTGTTTGTTGAATAATAGCAATGTCTAAAACAATGTAAACAGTCAATGTGGTCGTTTAGAGCTCCCTAACCCCAGAACCACTTGACCAGTTAGAAACGGCCTTATGGAACGAGCACATCTACAGAGCACTACCTGTAAAATGACCTAAGAAGCAGCTTTATATGACAAATAGTTTGATCTGTCGAAAGCGTAGTAGAAACGTGTCGTGCTACCAACAACAATACGAACAAGCCAAAAACGACTTTCATGATTACAGCTTAGGTCCAGACCTCCGATTAGCTTCAGTGTATTTTAATGAATTTTGGTATGCTTGTTGACCAAGTCCAACAAGGCTTACTAAATACATACCAAATTTAATCTAAATATTCACGGGCGTCGACGATATTAAACGTCAAAACTTCGGCTTTAACGTGGGAGGTTGAGGTCAAATTAAAACATTTGTGTAAGGCCACGAAAAAAAATTAGTTGGTTCTCAGGCCCCGCCTGGTGGTCAAATTTGTCCCTGGTCATCGCTTTTTAGTTGATAGAGCAAGTCGAATTTATTGCTGTACAAGAAAAAACAATTCAGTTAGCTGAAAATAAATATTATTTAGCCTAACTCAGCATTCAATTATTGTACTCCATGGTAAGTTTACCACTCGTAAGTCTAAAATTTTAAGTTCAAAGTATTTGGGGCAGTTAAAAGCACACTTGAGTTACTCCCAATAAAATAAAAAATAAAATAAAAAGCCTGATGGCCTGGTTACTTTTGGAATGAAAGTGCCCGAGAACCAAACATGTTTCTTTCACGACCTAAAGAGTTGTTTAGCAGAAATCTCAAAAATTTAGTTGGGCCAAAGTTAATGGAATTGACAAGCTGCATGAAATTTTTTTATTACCTTTTTGCAGACACGTTATAAAATAAATCGTTTTCAGACTCATGAAAAGATAGAACAAGCTGCGGAGTTAAATTCACTATTAAGTTAATATTTTTTCCTGGAACTATTTCCGAAAAAAATAGGGTGAAATCTTTGCACATTGTAGATTAATGCCATCTAGTGATGTACAGATGCAAAAAACAAATGATTAGCCACTTTTCCAACTTGACAAACAGGATAAGTTTTAGCATCAACCTAATCACGCTCCAACCCCAGCATGAGCACTTCACTGCACATGGTGGCGTATAGGAAAGTCCTTATTTCAGGTTGGGAGAAAACCTGACTTGCATGAGTAGTCAGTCTGTTAACGGTACACGTATTTTCTTGAATAAATCAGGTAAAGGTCACCTTACCTTACAAACTGTTACAACAAAGAGTTTAAACTAAGGATTTGCTTCATAAGACCTTTACTTAACTTTTATCTGTATGGACTTGGAAGCCAGTTCAATAGGTTTATTCATCAGCTTATTAGTCAAAGTTATGCAAACAAAGTTATGTTATTTCTCACTATAAGTCATTAGAAAATTCACAATTAGCCAAAAAGGGCAGAAATTTAAAAGTTCCAGTAGCTATATCTGTGCCAATACCTAGTAATGCAACAATCAATAACGTCATGGGGAAAAAATTTTAAAAATAAAGTACAGAGACAAAGCGTCCTTGGTAAATAAATACGGATGCAAACCTATTTACGTTGCCTTTCGGACTTAAATGTCAGACTGCCGGAGCGGGGAATCGAACCCACGAACTTTGGAACAAAAGGCTGGAGTCCTACCACTCAGCCATACGCTTAGGACTCCGGCATTTGGTTTCAAAGATCGTGGGTTCGATTCCCCGCTCAGGCAGTCTGACATTTAAGTCCAAAAGGCAACGTAAATAGGGTTGAATCTGTATTTATTTAACACTTATCGAGCCCAATTGGCTTTCTGTCCCGTTTATAAGTGTCCTTGGTCGCTTTTTTATTTCTATTTTTTATGTCCATGAGAAATAGCCTAATTATTGCGTGGTTTGTAGTGGTACAGACGTAGATGCCAAAACATTTAAGGAAGCACCGATGTGCTAGAATACTGATTCCGATGTTGAAAAAACATCGTAGATATATGGTTCTGATATCTTTTTTTCCGATTTTTAAGGACATAAAGGAGTAAAACGGAGTGAAAAATAATTGTCACGATTTCATAAATAAAACCGAAAAATTCCGTAGGCCTAAATTTCAACTTCTAGAAATTTACTATTGTCACATCTGTCATAAAAAGATTTAGTAAAATTGGGGATTTCTAATGTTTTAACACCCATGCCAAATGTGCCGATGTCCATTGTGGCCGAAAAAAAGAGATTTATGCTGGCTGTTGCCAACATTCGTACAGCACATCGTTAAAAACGTAGCATGTTGCTTAATTTGTGCACTTGTTGGCTGAATGCTAATTAATCAGTGAAGGTGGAATTTATATTTAGGAACACATTTTTTGGGGAATGCAACACAAGACTGTCTGATTCAATTCTAAGAATAATTGTTTTAATCCTTGTCTTTTCAAAAATAAAAGTCTTGCCATATGATATGTGCAACATGTTATGAAACATAAGCATCATGTGTTCCCTATATGGCCTTCCTCTACACTTATTGAAATTAAACTCAGTGCCAGGACAAAACACTAGGATGTACTTTGAAGAAGGTGTTTTTTTATAGTCCTGTATGTTCACAAGTTAGTGACGTAGTTTGAGCTCACGTCCTTTAGGCTTGGAGATTAATCCCTAACCAATGGGCTGCGCTTTGCTACATTACCTTGCGTTCCCAGTAAATACCCATAATTTTAACTTTTTGTGCTTGTACTTTGTTTTTTACATGTATACATAGGAACGGCACTGGTAGGGTGAAGACTTATCAAAACTTATCAAATCATATCACATTTGCCCACCTGTAGCCAGGGATGTCGAAGTGCTTCTTCTACGGTCATTCTTTGGCTGTAAAATACAAACAATAATGTTTATTTAGCTGCTTAACAAATATCATAAACAATAATAAGTCCAATAAACAAAATACACTTTTTTCATATCGAATATGTACAAACGGCCTGTTGAAAATGTCATTTAGGTTGCGATGATTCTTGTTGCATCGTTTTAACTTTGCACATATGTCTTAATATCAGAACCTTAATTAACATAACGTGGACCTGGTAAAATAGCATTACAAATCAATATTGGAACAAGTGTTGCTTACTTATTGGTATGAGAATGATAATACCCGTAAATTTATTTGAAAGAAACTAACTGGCCCATGGAAGACTTGGCAGCCACTGATAACTGGCCAGAATTAAAATTTTAGTTAAAATAAGATAACATTCACAATAAAAAAGAAGCTCACAATGTACAACAAAATAAAAGGAAGCATTTTCAACAAAACTGTATTACGGTACATCAAGTGTACTATACAATGGGTTTGAAAAACAAAACCCATTCGTATAGTTTTGTAGAGCACTTTCATCGTTAAAAAGAAACTGAACATGTAATCACCGGAGATGACAAAATGTTTTTAAAATACATACAGAGTAAAGCAAATGTATTATGTACAGTAAAAAAATTCAATGGTATAGAACGGTTAAAATCAATAACGTTTCAAAAAGTTTGACAGATCAATCAACTTTAGGAATACGTCAGGAGTAAGCGCAGACCACAAAAAAAAAATTAGTCTCACTGGAAACCTACTCTTTGAGCTGATGAAATAACAATGGTTGTCGCGTCTCCCATTTTATCGATTTTGTCGACGTGGACAAAACAACTAGCTCTCAGGGTAGTATTTTTTTTGGGGGGGGGGGCTGTATTTTGTAGATTGAGGCTAATAATTCATCACTGATGCAGTTGAAGTAGCAGTATTGTTTGGAATATATTTTAGTAAATTGAAGATAATAATTATCACTGATGCTGTTGCAATGTCGGTATTGTTTGGATTGTATTTAATACACTGAGGCTAATAATTCATCACTTATACTATTGCATTAGCGAGTGGAATGGTTTTCAGTGCATTGAGGCTAGTAATTCATTACTGATGCTGTTGCAATAGCGGTACTATGTGAAATGTATTTTGTATGTTGATGCTAATAATTCATAGCTGATGCTGTTTCAATAGTGGTATTGTTTGCCATAAATTTTAGTACAGTGAGGCTAATAATACCACTCATCCTGTTGCAGTAGTGGTATTGTTTGGAATGCATTTTAGCATAGTGAGGCTATTAATTCATCACTGATGCTGTTGAAAGAGCGGTATTGTTTTGTATATTTTTTAGTACTATTCAGGCTAATAATTCATCACTGACGCTGCTTCAACAGCTGCATTGTATGGAATGTGTTCAGCCGTGCTAGGGTAAAAATATTCCTGTTTTATTAAGATTGTGCATGAATGCCATTTCATTGTGTCAACCTACGCGTCCCGTACGGCACTTTTCCAGCATTCGTCCAACATTGTTAGTCACATTTTTGTCTTCTGGGAGGGAATTTACCTCTTCTAAGAAGACATGTAGCACACATACACATTTTTTGGGATAAAGAATGTCTATTTTTCTCAGTGTGCAACCTTGTAGGGAAAAATAACACCGAGAGTGTGTTCGATTTGTTTGCCTAATGAAATAAAATGAGATGGGTCATGGATACCACTCATGTTTTTGCACTCTTTCGTTTTAAACTTTTGTTCAGGAAAATTAATTTTTACCCTGTATTACATGAATTAATTCCCTGGCCATTTTTCAAAAGCCGATATAAACCATAGTTCTCTCACCGCAGTGGTTAGAGACAAAGATGCTAACCACTAGCGTGTGCTTGCTTGCTTTTGTTGGGGTCCGCGGTGACCCCTCGCAAAGCTTAAACTGCATATTTGGACTTTAGTCTTTTGATGTGCAGTTAATGGTCATCTACAGGTCGTTTGACTTAGGGTTAAGATGGACAAAAGAAAATATTCTTACTCTTTTGACTTTTTCAGCAAGCACGAAATGAAATTTTTTGCTTCGTATGAAACTTTATCCCAACAGTCCTCTTGGAAATCCCACGTCGCGTCGGATACGTTGGCGAGCGTTTCGTTATCGTCGTCACCAAGGAAAGGGGAAGAGGCGCTTAACCTGAAACGAACACACAAAAACACAAACATAATTACAGAATATTACATTGAGCGCTACATGAACATTGTTCATCTTTATGTCTCCTCTTTTTGTTCACGGTCATAAAAACAGAAAAGGTTGCTGCCACTGCAAAGAGTTTTCGTTTCTGGTAATATTTATTTCCGTTGATGCACATTTTGCATTTTACACCTATGGATGTTATGCTCAGCAGCAGAGGCAAAGCAAAATTTACCTAGGCTGCAACCACCAATAGAACTAATTTATATGGCTGCCGTTTAGGGACTTAATTTCATTGAGACCGATGCATTTGATGTGCAAAGAATTAAAATAGATGTGGCAAATCCTGGTAACCCTTAGTATGTTTTACGATGGTAAATATACACTACACATTAAAAATTAATACATTAGTACTTTGTTTTAGATGTTGGTTTAACCCCTTTTACTCAAGACTACTCCCAGAGGGTTTCTCTTTAAAGTCTCATACTTACATAGGTCAGTAATGTGAATTCTATCTCGCATTTTCTGTGCTTATAGACCAAGACTCTAACAACTCGGCTGTTCTTGGTTCACAGGGAGCCCTCATGAAGCTCGTTTTTTGTTAAAGGACTAAGTTATTTTGTTTTCTTACGTAAGCGTGCATCCTGGTGAGAAAGAGGTTCATGGAGAGCCCTTACGAAAACAGCTTTTTGTTGCAGGACTTAGTTACTTTGTCTTCTTATGTAAAAGGGGTTCATGGACAGTCCTCACGAAACTCACTTTTTATCACAGTTATTTTGTTTTCTTATGTAGGCGTGTGATCTGGTGTGGAAGGGGTTATAAGAAGTCTTCTTTGAAGCATCACATTGTCATCCATGTGCAAAAATTGTTGACGTGACTATTTACTAACATCATTGCCCTGATGGTAAATATATTTTCACGATGTAAAGGTTTCTGACAACTTAAATTGTTTGGCACAAACGTTGTAAACCCTAGGCACTTTGAAAATAAAAATGGGTTGTAATTAGGTTCAAGTTTTGTCATCAGCATTAAAGAAGTCAATATTTTTCATGGTGGACAAGGTGACTACAGTCCGTAAAGGTAAATAGTCAGAAGGGTGAATATAGATCACAAAGAACAAAAAGAACAAAAAGAACAAAAAGATCAAAAAGAACAAAAAGAACAAAAAGATCAAAAAGAACAAAAAGAACAAAAAGAACAAAAAGAACAAAAAGATCAAAAAGATCAAAAAATAGATCATAAAGGTAAATAATGAGTTAATTATAAAATTATGTAGTCAAGTCAGGGCGAGCTAAAGCTATTTTTTTTTAACAATTTGAAAAAGGAAGAATTTTTTTATTTTTTATTTTGCTCTTTTTTAAATTACGTTAAGGAAGTACGGGTAGCTGCGAGCACTGAGGCGTCAAATTCGATAGGTGTTTTGGTCCCAGCTGTACATATCTGGCTTCGTACAGACTCGGGTTCGATCCTGGTGATGGCAAGTGTATATGTATGGGTTTTTCCCCGGTTGTTTCCCGCCTGTTGCACGAGGGTTTCCTCCGGGTACTCCGGTTTCCTCCCTCAAGCGGCAAAAACAACAGTCATAATGGTGTTACTTCTTCCACTTAACATCTGCCGCCGGGGAATTTGGCTGGGTGGATGCCTCGTGCATCGTCTCTATATTATTTATTTTTATTTATTTATCTTATATATAAGAAAACTACACAAAGAAATAGAAAGAAAAAGGCACCATTCCAGGCAGGACATTAATGACACCTGCCCAACTATAGCCCAAAAAATTATAAAAACAAAATAGAAATTAAGAAATGGGTGTCGAAGCGACTAACATGTTGACAGTAAAGGGGTTAACAACAGGAGCTGTGAGAGCATTCTAGAAATTGATGATTCGCTCAGTAAAGAATATGTTAGCCTTCCAACAGCAAAATATAGGGTTCGTTGAAGTTCGTACTGTGGAACATGATGAAATTCCGAAAAAGTCAATTCACAAAAAAATCAGGCACATTTCCACAAACTAGACACTTACTCCCATGTCCAGCAAATTTTCAGCAACCAACTGTTGTCCTGGAGTTCGAAAACGACACTTGTAAACAACGTTGAAGCAAGATGTGACCAGGGACTAAATCAACCTTAAAAGCCTGATGATGACAACAGTTAGTTTGTTGAAAATTTGCTGGACATAGGAGTAAGTGTCTAGTCTGTGGAAATGTGCGTGATTTTTGTGAATTGACTTTTTCAAAATATAGGGTGTACAGTGGGAGGGGCACAGCCTGAATTACTAGAACCAGCAGCATGTTTACACCTTTGGGAGCAAATAATAAAATTAACGCCCCTAGATGCCTCCAGTGATGATGGGTGCCTAGTTGTCTGGGCCTGTCAGCCTCTGTTTGAGTGTCAAAAAGACTGCAGGAATTTGCTTTGTTTGCTTGTTTACATGCTAGTCCCTTTTTATGGCTAAAATTGTATTCTAAATCAAGAAGTGGCTCGAGAAAGCTGATGATACCTACGCGACAACTTCTGAATAATACTTACATAACAAAAGCTATCACTCCAATTGACCACATATCTGTGGCGTATGTAACTGTGTCATAGTTGACTACTTCGGGTGCACAGAATTCGGGCGTCGCAAACAATAATCGTACAGCGGGATCTTTGTCGAGTCGCCTTGCTAGGCCAAAGTCTATGAGCTTCACATTGTTGCTATTATTGTCCATGCAGAGAATGTTTTCGGGCTGAAATAAAAATGTGATAGAATAGGTAAGAAACTATGTGACAATTATGTGACAAACAGCTTTAATATAGAGTAAATCAGTGAAATACCCAGGAATTTGGATGGGAAGGGCAAAGGAACTGAAACGGGTTTGAAAAATGCCTTTGGGAGGGCTGGGGGGAACCATAACCTCCTTCAGGGGGCAGAGGAAGGAGGGTGGGCGGTAAGGCATTTTCAGAGACTTTTCGTAAATCCAATCCACCCAAAACCAAAACTGGTATAAGAGAAGCCGCTAAGTTTCCAAAAAAATGGTCGACCTCGGAAAGTAGTGATATCACTCATAGGGAAAGGACACCAAGGTTAATCCTATTAGTCAAGTTATTCGCACCTACTAATAGTTCGAAAATTGAGTGAAAGCTAGAAGGTTGCTACGTTTTCATTTAACGTCCAAAGTATTATTTGGTGCGATTAACTTGGCTGATAGGATTAACCTCGGCAGCGAATCTGGGGACGAATTGGGTTCGCAGTTCGAATTCCAGGTCATGCCACTCGGACAAAACGTAAGTGCATACTGTACTATGATATTTCCAGCGTATGACTTTTGAGTTTGGCTTGATTCTCTTTTTCCTTTATATAATTTACGGCGATTTGTTTATATTTATTTAGGCCTTTCCCTGGTGGAATGATATCACTACTTTCAAAGGCCGACCCTTTTTGGAAACTTGGCGGATTCTTAAGGAAGTTTTGATTTTGGGTGGATATCACAACTTTCATAGGACTGTGAAGTACAAAAGTCACCTCTCCTTTTGTCACCTCTACCTTTTTTTTTCTGGAGGAATTTTACATTTATAAATTTTCTCATTTATAATTTAACTTTTGCCATTGCCCAAGTAAATCCAATAACAAAATATTAAATTGCAGCACATGTCCACTTTGTGTCAGTTTTTGGAAACTGCTTATTAGTTTTAGTTCATGATCTGTTTTTTTTTTTTTTTACACACTTTCAAGGTGGGAGGAATTATTGGGCTCACATGATGTTGATGCACAATATAGTTTAACGAACACGATATTAATATGGTTCAGATAACAAACGAGTAAAAATGAGGACCTCCAGCAATAAAACATCAATCAAGTTGATAGTAGTTATCCATATATTTTACTCCTAATCTCTGGTTTTGAGAGGGACAAAAAAGTTTCGGCTTGACTCCTCTGGGGTTAATGCACAAATTGTATAAATAAAAATGCTTATTATGTGAATTAAAAAACATATCTAGTGTAATTCACCTTTAAATCCAAATGTACCATCTGGTTTCGATGCATGTACGCAATACCTTCGCATATTTGTTGTGTAATTTGTCGACAGTCTTCTTCTGTGATTGGTGGCTCTTCCCGTAATATACGGTCTGACAATTCTCCACTTGGAATGCTACAAAGAACATCACAACAATTGTAACGATACAATACATTCTTCACATTACAATGCTCAGCTGTTACAAAATATAAAAATAAATGCTGCACTGTCGTAGATTAGGGTTCATCATAATTATTACTATATTAATCAGTAGTACACGACGAACAATCCTGCAAGTAATAACTAACTGATTCTGCGTAAAGTGGTGTATGACCAAATCAAGCCATTTGCTAATACTTTTAAGTTTTCGCAAATAAATTGAAATAAAAATTTTACTCTAGCATCATCTCGATCTGTGCACACGAAATACAGCTGCCGGCTTAGCCATAAGTACTTGAAAGGCAGGTCTTTTAAAACTCCTTATGATTGTAATATGGCTGCCTAACACACCGCCACAGTGTTCACTCTTCGTACAGGTCAGTGGTGATAAGTTGAAGGTGACAGAAATGTCGTCACATTTACGAATCCCCAGCAATTAACAATATTTTAAACTTAAACTGGACTGCATTCAAACGGCGCATTCATTTTGGCGCCCGAACATGGACTCGAATCCTGGACCCTTAGGTTCATTTTGGTTTATCTTGTAGTTCAAACGTTATTGTAACGTTTTGCGTGTTACATTCTGTCGTATGCTGAAACAAGTGCTTAAAACAGTCCAATACTTCTCAAAGTATTGGCCTGTTTTAATACTAGGGGGGTAGCCAGTTGAATGCTTGGAAAATTGAATTCTGGAAGTGGATTATGGGTCGACACCATAAAATAGGCATTCAAAACACTCAAAGAACAAGAACGGTATATTTCTGCCCTCACATGGGGGCCATCATCAGGCACAAAAAAAGAGACAGAGTAAAAAGAGTAAAACATAAGTAAAAAATAGAGAGGCCAGATGCCTTCCTACCAACGGTAGGTTGGCGTCTGACCGCTCTTTTTACTCTGTCTTTGTTTTTACGCCTGATGATGGCCCCCATGTGAGGGCAGAAATATACCGTTCTTGTTCTTTTGAGTGTTTTGAATGCTTATTTTATAATGTCGACCCATAATCCGCTTCCAGAATACTGTTTTAATACCTTGTTTTAGCTTAGTTTTATTATTATTATTATTATTGTTATTATTATTATTGTTATAATTACAATTTTTGCTTTTTGTGGATGGCATTTTAAACCAAGTAGAGTTCCGTTTCTAATACCCCGATTGGAATAGACGAGGTATTGAAGAGGATGTAAATCAAGTGTCCAACTCTTGCTAGATGCATTACAATCAGAATAAAGCCCAAGCCACATTTTTTTTTCCATTTCGTTGGGCAGAAGAGGTTTATGAGTCATTCTGGTGAGCTCACAAAGGAAAAATCAAATACATCAAATTGTTGAATTGAAATTTTTTATTCTCTAAAACTCCTTTAAAAAAGAAAATTTATTACCAGAATTAAGGGGGCTATGAATAACAGTTTCAAAGGATTATGGCATCGCAGAATCCAGTCAGCTTCTTGTGCCATCATCTGCTGTGACGTCAGCCATTAATACCAGTCATTTTGCCCCACCTTTCATCGAAGCGGGCATATCACATGGTAAACTCAGAACTCCTTCAATGGTCACTTGTTCAATGGTCACTTGTTCAGTTATGATGGAAAAACTCGTGCAGCCTCTGGTAACAAGGTTAACATGGTGGTGGAACAATGCCAGAATTGTTGTGTGAAAATCAAAGGGTTTCAAAGGGTCTAACGAGCGTTAACCACTCCTGGTGAAAATGTATTGAGAGCAACAATGTAACAATTTTCATAGACTTTACTTACTATTCAAGAACCATGACAATGTAGCTGCCCAAATCGTAGGCTTCGAAGAAATCGACTATCCGTTCGTGCCGGCAGAGGCTCACGATCTCCAATTCACGATACACCATCTCCCTGGTTCCGAGGTCGCGTCCTATCCTGATGAAACGGGCTGCAAATACTTTGCGTGTCTTTTTGTTGTAGCATCTGTGGACGACTGTAAATGCACCTCTGCAAAAATATAATAATAGAAAATAAATGAAAAACAGTTTAAAGAATCAGTAATTCCCTTGGGCAAGGACAAAGAAGCATTTATCAGGTTAAAGAAACAAAATCAGATACACATTACAAACAAAGAAATACAC
>JAHWFP010038857.1:8281-37390 GCA_023313725.1 Lithobius niger
CTGTAGATTATGACGTAGAATTATCGTCACGGGCTCCTGGACTATATTGTGGCCTTATTCCCCCCTCCCACCAAAAAAGGAGTTTTCTTTTTTTGAACAATAATTTCTTCCTGTAACAACAGTAAAAACAAAACAAAAATGTATTTTAAATAGTACCGTTTCGTAACCATGAGGCACCCTTGAGGCCCTTTTCGGCCTGTGGCCTGGTGCTTCAGCACCCAAAGCACCCACCTTATTCCTGCCCCGTGCTCCACAAATTCCGAGACGAGGCAACTAACCTAACCTAATAATGCCCCAAACATTGTTCCTTGCATGAAACTCATTCCCCACCTGGTGAAATGCAGTCGAAGTTGCTTAACTACCTTATTTGACCTAATCTGTAACACCACACTGGAATCCTCACTTGTTTTGGATTTTATTTTTTCTGTGAATTTCACGTAAAAGTTAGGGATAGGCCAATTACCACTTTTCAATGTAAGCGTAACGTTTTAAAGAAAATAAACAAATTGCTTATTAGATTGTGTAAAAGAAAATGCTTACGTTTAAAATGTGTTGCAAACATCTCTGCGCTGAGAGAACTGAAAGGGCAGCGAGTATAAACAAACGCCGATCGTAGTATCCGGGGACGGCAGTAAAGACTAGTGTGCAGCCATCTACACTAAAAAGGTCACTAAAAAATGTTTGTCTAGGTGGCTGCACACGTCTTCACTGCAGTCCCGAACGCTACGACAGACGTTTGTTTACAACGCAACATGTGTTTTAAGAGTGTGTTTGAATATTAGGGCTAAACACATTTGACGTCCACCACTACAAACCCGTTACCTTTCTGTCTAAATCTGTCTAAAACGTGTTTAGCATATTTTAAAACAACCGTATTTACATTGCGTAAATTCTTCTCCAGTGGCGATTCTT
Source organism: Lithobius niger (assembly GCA_023313725.1). Taxonomy (NCBI): domain Eukaryota; kingdom Metazoa; phylum Arthropoda; class Chilopoda; order Lithobiomorpha; family Lithobiidae; genus Lithobius; species Lithobius niger. The sequence continues at coordinate 9,194 of JAHWFP010038857.1, forward strand.
AGGTACTCTATTCAAGTGTGAGAGTGCGTGGCACACCAATAACAGACGGTTACCCCTTCATTACGGGAACGAAAACGATCTTGGCAGTTCTAGACTGGAGTTTGAAGCCAGCCAGTCAATGGCCGAGTGCATTGCATCAGGGATTGCATCGCTATATCCTTGATGCCTTGCAAACCAGACGAAATCTTGGTCAGGTAAAAGTACATTCGACCTCTGATTGGCTGTTGTGCAACCAAGCTGCCATTGGTGGAAAAAAATACGAAACCGAAACTCCCCACCGGTAATGATAAGTTGCTAGTCGAAGCGCTTTTTTTTTTAGTACGTATTACGGCCGCAAGAGGACAACGTGCATGCCTCGTAAGCTTGCGACAAGCGCCGGAATGCATTCTAACACAAAAACGATGGTGACTCCCACGTCCTAAAGGACGTGTATATAATGCGCTCCTGGTATAACGTCATTATTTGAGAACGAGGAAACTACGGAACCACAGAAACATAACTATATCCCAAGTAGAAACCCAAGCTGCAAGCTATTCGGCTGGATTCCTCTGGCAAGACTTTTTAATTCTCCGCTCGTACCGTTTTTATGGTGGCTTTCGTTTAAGTCCGCTCACTGGAGGCCAGTCGTGTTTATGCTGTTGAGCTGGTGTCGTAAAAAGACGATCATTGATGAACAGCTAATACACTGGCTTCTTATCAGTGTTACGCTCCGTTCGGTCATCAGAACGAAAAACAATCAGCCTTATACGAGCGCCGTAAAATTGCTTTCAAGGTCGAACAAGAAACGTGGATTTAATTGGAAGAAGAGTCGTTTGGGTTCAACTTCTTTTTATTAAGTCTAAAAAGCGCTTCAATAAACGAGGCTTAAGTTAAATCTTGATTAAGGGAAGTTACTACTCGAAGAAGAGCTTTTAAGCTTGTCAAATGATGGTTGGGTCAACGTTTATTCATGCTGGATTACTGCGTTTTCATTCTTTTTTTTTTTTTGCAATTTTATTTGGTCTTAAAATAGATCGCTGAGGTTCGTCTGTACGGAACACGGAGGGTACGCTAAAAATGCTACGATTGCTCAGAAGGAAAGGAAAAAGAAATCCGTGAATGCACAGAATTTCCTGAGGGAGGGGGGAACCAAGGTGCAGCACCATTATTGGGCTTGACACTTCGCCAGTCTGTAGGATCGGGGCTGGACCCAGGCTTTTCTCCACATTAGAACTTGGTTGAGACTGCTGACGACTTTTTCAGGGCCGCCCCACCAGTGGCGACGACTTTTTCAGCCCCACCAGTGACGACTTTTTCAGCCCCATGCCCCACACCATGTCGAGTGCCGGAGGGCTACGCAAGTGCACTGATTATACTGGGACCGCTGCCCTTGAATAAAGAAGCCCACTCAACCGTAGCAACATTATACATTCAGGTGTTGACATGTTTATACCTTTTATGTAACGACGTAACTAAGCTTACTTTAATTGGTAACCAACAAGGGTTGTTAGTTTGGTAACCAGGTCCTCTGTCAACTTTTATCATAACACTGAGCTACTGACTAAAACTTGACAGCATGTAAGTTATACTATTTCGGCATACGACAACTGAAATTTACCCCATTATTTCCAGCTATGTACTTTGAACTTAACACAGCTTAATTCCATTACTCCTAGACTTTATTTCCGCCCAGTGTTTAGCGGGAGGCAAGCCCGCCGTACTGCAATAAAATCACTGAATGAACTGAGCCGTAAATTAAGTCTATTGTTCCAGTAACTACCAACCAACTTGGCTTGAGTTAGTTAAAACCCCAATGTCATGTTGCTCCCCATTGTGGTAGATGCACCTGAAAACTATATCTCAAAATACTGTCAATCGTATGTCGTAATCAGCTAGTACTCGAATTGAGAAAAACATGTCTTTCCCCTAAGGGAGATTAAACAAACCTAGATGTAGGAGGAAACAATGCTGAACAATCAATGCTGTAACCGAAATCATACAAAAACCCCATAAGGGTAAAGGGACCCATCAAGTTTTCGCCATAGAAAGTAGTGCCAAAATGGCTGCCACCAAGTTTGTGGTCCGATCCGTGATCACTCAAGCTTAACTGACAACACCGAGGTGTCAGTTAAGATTGAGTGATCAGGGTTTGGACGGAAAACTTCGTGGCAGCCATTTTGGGTTTACTTTCCATGGCAAAAACGTGATCGGTCCCTCTACGCTTACGGGGTTTTTGTATGATATCACCCCTTTTGGTTGTTTTATGGTTTTCCTTCAATGTAAGTATTGATTGTGAGCTCCTTATGAAATTTAATTGTCAATCGTTTCTTTAACATCCTAAAGAACCATTGCCAAATTTGAAGCATATCGGTCGCATAAATTATTTTTTCTTGGTGGAATTAGTTAGTAATAAGCAGTAGTAGTAGTAGTAGCTAGCATGAAATCAACGATGTTGAGGTACCTTTTTCATTTCCTTTAAGCACAGCTTTGAAACAGGACATTCTGTTGTCTTCTCGGTAAACCCCGTCGATCTATACAATTTCCAAAGCTTTCTGTCGCATTAATATTAAGTATTCAATGCCAGAAAACGCCGGGTTAATGTCTTTGGGTACGAGAAATAGTAGCTAGCCTTCGCCCAAAGACTGATAATGTCTTGATAACAATCCGACGCCAACAATTAGACTACATGGAAAGCTAACAATCTGAACTTGATGGACGAAGCGCTAGTGCGCTTCTAGATACTCCAAACAACAATGTCCTTGCACGTGCAACGAAACCGTGTACAAATCCAGTAAATTCAAGCTACACTAAATAAAGAAGCGAAATCATGGAACCGTGTATTATAACAAAGCAAGTTGTTGAAACACCATATAAATTTAGGTTGTGCAGAAATGTCTTATCCCTGTTGCATTGTACTTAGTTTCGTGAAGTAACGTAATCGGGCTCGAGTGAGAAGGAAAACAAACAAAATACATGTATATATCAGAGGAAGCAATGCTGCATCGACTCCTATGATTGCTAACGATGAAAAAGATACAAAAAAATGCGCAGTAGGATTTAGTACAAAATTGAAAAAGTGAGGAGTTGTTGTCTGGGAAAAGGGGAGTGTAGGGGAGGGGGGACGGCAACTGCAGATGCAAACCTACTATAGGGCTTTAAAAGATAAAAAAAATGTGCAGTAGGATTTTGTACAAAATTGAAAAACTGAGGAGGAGCTGTCGAAGAAAAGTGGAATGTATGGGAGGAGGAGGGCAACAGATGAAAACCTATACTACAGGGCTTTAAAAGACACAACATCATGCGCAGTACGATTCGGGGCAGAACAAAAAAACGACCAAGCCACACGACGTGAAACATGCCTTCTGCTCCCTGGTTGCGAAAATGAATGAAGAATGGTGAAATGAATACGTGCATGCATTGATTGAGTGAGCGAAGTGAAGCGCATGCATTGATTGAGTGAGCGAAGAGTATGCGAAGCCACCTCGTGGCAATTGCTCACCCACTCCCCAATTCGCAGGTAAGAACCTGCATTATTTCAATTGCATATTTCACTGTTATGGGACAGCTTTACTTCTGAAGTAGCTCGTCTATTGGCAGGCGTTACAACTAGTGTAGAAATAAATGAGCATCGTTTAGCTACGACGGAACGAAAGTGTTGTCCAATTTAAAACAACTTGTCTTTTCCCATCTCATGACCTTGCTGCAGTGATGGCGCACCAAAAACAGTTCACACAGACGAAAACGTCTCTATTTTACATCATCTTCTCGACTTACGAAACAGAACATTACTATTTCCTGTGTGCCAGTACAGACCAATTTATGATGAACATGTTACTAGGAAACAGGCTTTGGGCCTTACGCGGGGCAGATAGAAATTTATTTTAAATTCGTATTTACTCTCATTTTAATGACTTTGCAATACTTGCTAATGTCCCTTAAAAATATGGGTGCAATACTCACTCGGCTACGTTTCAGTTTTTTTACCTTTCAGTGTGAAACTCTTTGCTGGTCTTTTTCACATTTTTTATTTTATTTTGGATAGGCCTAAGCTACGTTTCATGTTAATTTTAATAGGCTTTCGTTTGCTCCTACACATTTAGTTTCTGTTTCGTTATTTGCAGTCTTTTTCCCCCATCGCCCGGTGCCGTCTAGAAGTTACTTCAAATGCCATGTCAGCCGCCAGATGGCAAAGAGCGTGCCACTGCCAGTAATGCCTACAGTGCAGAGTATCTTTCCTCGATTTAAAATACTAATAGTAAAGCATCATTAACTGCGAGACAAACAATCATCAGTAATGAAAGCAGTCCTACTTTACAATAATCAGAAGATTCAAATGATCCACGGCTTCCTATGCCGCCGCCTACGACAATGTTGAAACGCACACCTATGGCACATACTACAACTGCGAACGTTAATTTTTTTTAAGTTGCAATTATCCCAATTGTAGGTTAGACGGTGTTGGAATGATCGTGAACATAGTATTTAAATGACTCTAAAGCTTTTAGAAGCTTTATGCCTAATTTTTAGCTACTGTTTTTATTCCGTAAGCGACAACAGCAGTGCGCTTCGTTTGTCGCGTTCGAGGTTAGGCCTAGTTATTCTTGCAACACGGGATTGAGAGTACAGTTTCCACAGCAACCAGGAATCTTGAAATTATTATACGAAGCCATCTTACTGTTTCGTGTAGCGGTATAAACACGTCGTCTGCTGTTACCTTTCATTTTATGTGAACTGTTTCATCATGCTGCGACGATTTGAAGTTTTACACTTGGGATTCCTGTTGATTGTGTAAACGCAGAGTTTAGTCGTGAATTCCGCCAAGCATTGTTTTTCGCTTGAAACGAAGGTCAGTCGTTAACAAAACCCGTTGTTTGTTCCATTTGCCTGCCTTCCTCTAGTGGTTAAAATGCGGTAATCAAATGTTATGATTCTAATGAGTTACGTCGAAAAAGATTGGTAGCTAAAAGGAAGCAACAATGATTATTTTGACGATTTTTAAAATTTCACTTGATTACCAGTAGCACAGCGTATGCTTCGTCGGAATTCCTTAACTATTCAGGATTCCAAATTTACAATGGCGAGTGTGAGACCGATAAATTTGAAAATTCGTAATTTCGTGGATAATAATTGATCAATTTACGGCAAGTTCGAGATCAGCAATACTTTTGGGGCTATCTTGGCAATGTGACAAATTTCATAGCAATCTGCACTTTGGTTTGGGCTCCATCCAGACTACAAAAATGCAACTTACCAACCTTTTGCAATTCGGTGTCCGTTAAAGGTTGCGCTACGTTCTGCCAAAAAAAAAAAAAAAAATACAAATGAGAAATTTCCCATCATTGTGTGGTACGAAAAAGATGACAGCATCAACTGCAGATACATCCACTACGAGCTGTAACGTTGGCAAAGAAAATTCGTATTGTTGAGGTACAAGCCGCCTCCTGCAAAACATTAACGCAACTAATAGTAATAAAAGAATGTCGTGTACGTTGATTGTTGCGTCCTTGTGTCTTCGAAGTTCGTGTCTTATTTAACAACTAGAGGAAGCCCGTGCTACGCACAGCTGGTCTTGGATCCACCGTTTGCAACACTGGCAGGGTTTGGTTGCTCATGTTTATCCATGTTTCACCGAATTAAGTTTCTTCAATCCCAAGTTTGTACTCACTGGCCAACCAACGCTTTCATCGAATTTTGTTCAAACCAATTTTTGCGCACACTGGCTAACAAACGCTGATTTTCGTTCGCTTCGCTCACCCAATCAGCGCATCCCGTGACGCATCCCGTGACGTTTAAAAATTGGCACGTCGATGCATTTTCCAACATCATGGTGGGAAAAAAATTTGCGCCGGCTAATAACGTTGTATTGCTTGCTGAAGTCCGTTGTACGGACGGGTGGTGTTGAAATCTTTAGCCTGGCTGCTTCGACATTTTTGTTTTCTGGGAGAGGCAGAAAGCAAATCGCCCAGCAAAACAATGCCTCATTATTGTTTTTATTTATTTATTTATTTACTCACTACGAGAGCCAAAAGGACCTGTACATTCCATGCGCTCTACTCTACTTAAACTACTTACTACAGCGGCACCGAATAACCTTACAGCCCATAGGAAACCAGGCTCCAACTAGACCCTACTACCTACATTCCAAAAAAACGCCTGGTCGTCTTACAGAACTTCAAAACTACGCTGTACGGCATCCTTTGACCACCCCACGATGGAGGCAACTTCAACGCATCGCCCACCACACCACTACTAACAAGCAGTGGCATACTAAAGCATCTCATAGTGGACACCGAAACAAGAAATGATCAACAGATTCATCCTCTGTGGTGCAGGCGCAAAGTGGCGACACACAGCAGCCCATACGATGCATGTGTGCACGCAGGCCCACATGCCCCGTACGCAAACGCGACAACAGACTGGCATCTCTCCATGGTAACCACTCCAAAACAACAGGCCGTCCAACAGACCGCTGCACTTCATATAGCCTTCTGCCAGTAGTACTCTCATCCCAAATCATCTGCCACTATGAATTCTCAATTGCCAAGAGCACTGGCCGCAGATCCTTAAAACCAAAAGGACACCGTACGTGGTTCGTCCTAGAGCGAAAGCCCTCACGTGCGAGCCCATCTGCCACTTCATTGCCAAATACGGCAGAGTGACCTGGTACCCACGTAATCGATACCCTAACTCCCCCTTGCAGGGCTGACAGTAGTTTCCTACTTACATCCACACTAAGAGGATGATCCATGTCAAGAGACGAGATCGACCCTTTCAGGAAAGCAATACCAGTTCTCGAATCCGAGTGGACCACAAAGCTACTGACCCCTAGGGACAAACCCTCTTCAATAGCCAATGAAATTGCCACGAGCTCCCCCCAAAACGCCGAGGGTTATCCAGAGACGAAATACGTCCGTTCCAAATGCAATTCCTGTACAAATACGCCCACTCCTCCTTCCCAAACATCTTTACAAAAGGAAGCATCACAAAATATGTTCACTGTGGGCGGCGCATCCCATACAGAAGACAACAGACTGCACCATGACCAAGGACAAAACACCAAAGTTTCCTTTGGGTCCAAGAATGCAGACAGTTGAGGATCCAAAAATAACGTTGCTCCTAGGCCCAGAGCACCTGATCTTTTCCTAGCCGACTCCCTAACTGCAATAAGTGCACCTTATAATACATGCAACAGGGTCCCTCCAACCCCTTGCAATGGCCCGGTAGCAATGTGCAAGGAGGAGCCTCTTCGCCCGCACACTCACAAGACACTCACCCAATTCTATGTGAATGGCATGAATAGGGGTCGACGAGAGACACCCCAGAACAACTTGCAAACACTCGTTTACCAACACCTGTATTGACTGCATGGGACCTGTAGCACCCGCCAAAATAGGCAGGTGGAAATCTATACTCGCCCTGACATACGACCTATACATTGTCGTGATTACATAACGGCTGGCAACCAACTCATTTGTCGTCAGTGATTTCAAGACACCCAACCGGGAGATCACCGATTTCCTGACAGCCGCCACATCACTTCTCCAAGTCATCTGCGGATCAAGGCATATTTCCAAATACCTGACTCAAGTTGACGCATGCACCAGGGTGCCACCCACAGTTATAGACCCTGACCGCAGTGCACCCCTAGCAAAAATCATGAGTTCCGTCTTTTGAGGAGAAAGGCACAGGCCCCTCTGAGCCAACAGCCCCTCACCACTAGCCACAATTCCCTCTAAAGTTGCCAGGAGACTTTGCAAATCATCCCCACAACCCACACAGCCACATCGTCGGCATAAGCGACAACATTGCCATCCGAGTCCAAGTCAATCAAAACAGCATTGATGACCAAGGCGAACAATGCAGGACTGAGGCAGCTCCCTTGCGGGAGGCCTCTGTCCGTGGACTGGCACTCCGACCAGTAGCCATCTGCCTTAGTAGCGATCTGCCTACTGGCAAGAAGGGCCATAATTGCACGTGACAACTGTACATTGACCCCAAGAACAAACATGGCATGCTCCACCCAATTGACATCCACCATATCATATGTGGCCTTAATATCTAGAAACACGCACACAGCGATCTTACCACCACTCCACGCCTGCCTTATGTTTGCCTCCAGATACAAAACTGCGTCTTGGGCACTGCAATGACGCCTGCAACCAAATTGAGCCCTGAAGAGACCTTCAGAAGTCTCCAACAACCACATTAAGCGGCGAACCGAAATCCTTTCATAAACCTTTCCAGCATATGACAACAGCGCAATGGGTCGATAACTTGTGACCGCAGTGCGCTGCTTGGCACGTCCTAGAACCGTGACCAAAACAGAAAACATCCAAGCCGCTGGCGGTGGAGCACCCTAAAAAACACGCTGAAAGAAAGCCACCAAATCCACACGGCCCATATTACAAAGGGACTTCAAGTCACCATAACTAACTGAATTGATCCCCATAGTACTGCCCGTACGACAACAAGCCAACGCAGCCTCCAATTCGCCAACCGTAATTGGCGATTCAGACTGTTCAGACTGTTGCACATTATCCCACGTCACCGCCGGTGGAGGTGCACCTCTAGAAGAATTGTATACCTCCGAAAAATTAGCATTGAAGGCTTTCGCCATCTGTAGGCCACGAAGCATTTCTCCATTATTACCCAAAATCCATGCAATTGACGTATGTGAATCCAGCGGGCGCACAAGTTTCCAGACCTGGGCAAGAGGGAGCCCAACAGAAACCCTCTCACACAGTCGTCTGCCAAACGACGCATTTTCTCTACGAAGAATTAATCGAGACTCTGACGCCGTTCCCACAAACACATACCACCGTTCATCTGTAGAAAACCGACGGAACCGCTGCCAGGCACGGCATCTGTCTCGAACTGCCATGGTGCACAGTGTGGTCCACCAAGCAGGAGTACCACCACTCCTGCCACGTGTCCCAAATACTCCATTTGATGGTTTTTTAATCCACTGCTTTACCCAATCCCCAAATGCACCCATCTCAACTTTCGGATGGGCCATACCTCTGCCACCTCCCCTCTGGTCCTGCTTGCCTTGAAATAGAGCCACTGGGAGGTGATCACTGCCTCTGAGGTCTTGCGAAACCTCGAAGGAGAAGCAGTGAGCAAGCCCCAGAGAACACAAATACATATCCAATACCGATTCTTGTACAGAACCCCCATACGGCCTAAAGAAGGTCGGGGTGCCATTCTGCACCACCTCTAAACCCAATTCTGCCAGTGTAGCAACGAACATCCTTCCCCGAGTATCACAGCGATCACTTCCCCCACACCCAGTGATGTGCATTAAAATCACCCCCCAGCACTAGTGGTTTAGGGAGAGACTTTACCCATGCCACCCAACTAGCTTTGGACACAGCTCCTGTCACGTGAATGAAACCCACAGTCAACCAAGCCCCATTAACCCAAACTCTTATCATCCAAGCATCAACGTGCGGGCACACTGGAACGACAGGCAACACAAATGTAACCCAGGCCTTTATATACAGCCAAACCCCAGAAAGACCAGGGCCCGCAATTCCACTATACCCAGGCAAATAGAGAGTTGAGCCCACTTGGAGCCTGGTTTCCAATAGGCCCAACAGATCAAATTTAGTACACAATGCTTCGATTTCATCAAGCTTACTAAGTGCACCATGCACATTCCATGTACAGATCGAGAACTCTAATGGGGAAAAAATAACAGCCTAACCTATGACATACACACTCAAACACCTAAGTTACATCAACATTGCGACCAACATCCAGGACACACTCCATGGCTGCTCCACTAATTGCAGCCATATCTCCAATTGGTTCCACATTAGGTGTTTCGAGGTTCACTCTGACTAACAAAACCCCACCCTTGTCATTACACATATCAGGAACCTCTTCCGCAGATCCACCTGTCTCATTCGCAATAAACCAACCAACTTCCTGTAAATTCTCAAAGGTAGCCGCTTCATTTACAAGCACACTAGGAACAGAAGTACCCAATTGCTGTTGTTACAGCTGGTGACTGCTGTGACTGCAATGCTTCACAAGCCAAATTCAAGCCAGACTGATGATCACCACTTTGATTGCACTCAGTTGCGCTGGCTTCCACGTCCTGCAATGGCCCAAACCTATTTGAATCCACTGCTTTAACCTTTGCCGCAGTTGGTGAAACAGCAGGGCTCAACTTCTTTCTAGCGCTTCTCTTTTTCCTTGGTGGGGAGATCCAAGGATTCATGGACTTAAGACACACCTCATTAGATCGACCCGAAGCCACCAAACTATTTGTAGATTGGTCTAGGGCCGAGGCCGCGGCACAGTATGTCGATTCACAGCTTGAACCCAGTCACAAAAATGCATACATGGTTGCGATGGGAACACCAAGGCCCTGCACGACCTACAGTAAACAACCGGGCACACCTTTCTCACGTGCCCACGTGTAGAACAACGAAGGCACAATGGTGGTCTGTCCGCAACTACCAACAATGCTCTTATGCCCTTCACACCAACTGTATCCGGAAGGTCACCCAAGAGAACACTATCCTTCAATTTGAGGGAAACTAACCTAACACCAGTAGCGCAGTGAGTAACACCCTGCAACGAGTGCATTTCCAAAGTGTGGCTAACTAACAATCCGTAATTTAGTAAAGCACACCCTATCTCTTGCTCAGTGATTTCGATAGGAAGCCTATGTACTCTAATCTTAATAATTCTGTCACACAGATCAAACGGACGATTCCTGCCGGTTCAACACTAGCTCCTTATGCTGCGCCACCTTCATTTTTGTCTCTTCATCAACGAAACCCACTTGAATTACATTGCTTGCCCGCAAAGTACAAATAGCAGTAACCAACTTCAAGTCAATGATTGCACTGAGGGCATCTCTCACCCAGTGCACTAAGCAGGGCTTACCTTCTTGAGACCCAATTACAATAATTAACGACTTCTTCATTGACACGTTCGCAAGTCCACCACCATACAAATTCTTTACCCACTGCAGGTCTCCGGCATCCTCCTTCAACTTGAACACGTCATCCTCTCTTCGTTCGCCACCACCACTTGCCAAAGTTTTCGCATACGTTTTTTGCTTAACTACTTGATCGTTGCCGCTTTCTTCTTTCGTGCGCTCATACACTCCATTGTGCACTTTTCTTATAGCATGTACACTGTTACTATCTTCTCGACCATTGTTCTTGTCTTTGGTTCCATTGTTTGCCGGGATATTGTTCTCTACAACCCCACTTGGTCTAACTTCCCCATTCGCCAGCACACTTCTACTGGACACACCATAACACCTTAAGTCAGTTTCTCCAATACCTGCTTCTTCTGCTCTCCGTTTTACTGCTTCAAACTTTTCTTCCTCCACAACAACAACATCCACTTCTGCCTGCGTCAGCAAACCCTCTAGCTTCAAGTGGATCATTAACTTTTTCACCTGCTCCGTTATTTTACGATGATCATTTGCTGAAGCCCCATTGTTCCCATTGTTGACAACTTCATTGTTATTTAACACCATTTAACTTGCTTCATCTTGCTCTGGTATTTTTCCACCCGTCACACCATAAAGTTCTAAATCCCACTGGCTGATACCCAAACCAACAGCTTCCGTGCACAATTCACTGAACTTTTCATTTGATACAATACCCGAATTAATCTGACGTTGTGTAATTGTCCCTTTTTCACTCTGCCGTAGCAAAAACTCACGAACGGGCCTCGCCATCTTGGTCTTATTGTTGCTGGCCACTCTGCAAGATAGCACTGATAAACCTCGTGCTCCGCAGTAATTGTTGGTGTGCAGTTTGCAACAATTCAGCTCAGCTGCGAAAGGCCGAATTTACGAAATAAGTAAGCCATTCCATCGTGTTTAGGTGCCAATTTCGAGGCCAGCAGGCCAGCAGGCCTCGAAATTAACAACGTGGCTTAGTTTGATTTGAAACTATATGCCTTTAGCTGAAACACGGATTCTTTCATTTTACCCATCAACAATCAACGTTTTAGACGAAATTGTTAGGCACCGTAGCAAAGACATAACACGTGCACGAAGAATGAAAAGCAATTAAAGTGATTGTTTACTTATACTTATTTCAACGACCTTATTATGTAGATTATCATTGCTGCTTGAAGAAATTGAGGAATTGACCTATCACCCAACAATGAAGTATTCGAGTATTCGTTTTAATTTTGTAACAACAGAATGTATGGAACATTAATCGGGAGAAATAGTGTTTCAAAGCAGTTGTTAATTAGACAATGAATCGTGACACACGGCTGTAAAAGAGATATCGAACAACATCGTTAAGTAAGTAAGTAAGTAAGCTGGTTAGGGACTAGCTCCCAGAGTGAGGCTGCAAGGGGCTTCAAGGCCTTAAGTACCAAGAGCTGCCGCCAGTACCTGCCACTGGTGGTGCAAGGTACTTCCTGTACTATATCCTGGTATCCCATGAGCCATCTCTGCTAGCAGCTACCCCTAGGGGCAGTCAAGGCCAGAACCATTCTGACCACTGATCTCCAGGGACTGGACCATACATCAAAGTGCATAGCAATACTGGAATACATTAATAAAGATATAGTGTATACAGAGTACATATCATGGAGCCATAGCATCAAGGTAAGGAGGCCCACTAAGGCCCTAGCTTAAGGAGTAGGAGGAAGCTGTGGAAACCGTCGTTGCACAGACCACCATTAACCACACATCATTGTCATTGTCATTGTCATTGGCACCTTTGATCTAATACTCGGTGGGATGAGCTTGTCAACTAATGTAGCAACTGAGTGGCAGCCATTTTCGCTTTGATATCACTACTTTGATTGGCTGAAACTTGGCGGGTTCTTTCACCCTTGTGGGTTTTGTTTTAGATTAAATTTATACTAAAATAATATTGCATCGAAGCAAAATTAGCCCTTTACAAATTCTTGAATGATAAAAAAAAAATTAACAAACTGCAAGTCGTATCTGTGATCTTGAACAGCAATAAAATGACTTGAAAAAAAAATACACAACCTAACTTTTAATAAAAAGTATGGAACCATAAGCCAGAAAAAGGGAAAGGAATATTTCTGAAAGAATCGTGAAAAATATAGAAAAGAAAGAAAACGTAGGATCTCTATGACCCCCTGCAATTGTTTGGTTAGTTTTTTAATTCAGACGAACGAAGTAAGATTTTAGCATTTTGACTGTAAGCTTTGTAAAACCCAAAGCATCGCGTTATGCACAACATTTAGTATACCGAGAAGTATACCAAAAATCATACACAAATGCACAAATCATAAAGTGGATTGGAATGTTTCGGATATTTCATGTTTGATAACGGATAACAGAATACCCGAAACGTCACAATCTTGTGCATGATTTTGTGCCCCGTCTTGCTTTTCATCTCCTTTTATTCCCAGAACACATTCGATTTTCTGTGATATCTTATACAAAAAAAGATGAAATGGAAAAATTTACAAATAATTGTTCAGAAAAACACAACCAACTAATTCTTAACCAGAAGTATTAATTTTTTTTTCCTTTATTGAGTAATAGTGAAACTGAGTCGTGGAACAAAAATAGCACAAATTAGGTAATGGTGAAACGAATCAGAGGATGCGCCGATTGAGTGAGCAAACCACCGTCATTTGTGGTCACTAAACAGAGCCAAAAGCATAGACATACAATGAGAGTCCAAACTACTAATGTTGCGAAAGGTGCATCCAACACCACCCGTGTTTCGGAAGGTATTTGATGTCTTGGTGTGCGAATGCTAAATAATGTATAGCTTGGCAGTAACGTGCAAGTAATGTATGGTAAAGGGTTGTGGTTGCCTAGGTAACGAATTTAAAAGGATATTGGTTTATGAAAAGATAAGGGTGGGGCAAGTTACAATTAATAAAAAGGCTGCAAGGAAAGATTATTCTGAAAAAAAAAACGAAGTTTGGTTGGATTAAGTTTAAAATGGAAAAGAGTAATAGAAATTTAGCAGCAGTAAGAAGACAAACAAGCAAATCGTGTGGTTGCGCAACTTGGGTTTCACTGAAGTACCTGGATGCTACAACGGGAGTAACAAGGAGTTAAGCCCCACAGAAGCCTTTGGGTTGTACGGTAAACTTGCTGTTTTTTTGTTTTATCTATATGCTAGAATATTTTTAAACAGTGCAATTTTATATTACTTTGAAGACATACGTGAAAATCATTCAGGGAGAACCTAGATAATTTGAGATGTCGCGGAAAATTAAATCTGGAAACGAGTTTCATGCTAAAACACACAAATTATCGATTTACATAGAAGCGTTCGGCGTATTATATTCGAAAAGAATTTGATTAGATTTTTTTTTATTTCACAAATTTCCATAAAGCAAAAATTAGTAAGTCTTTTTCTTTCTTGCAGTATTGATGACTTACGCGAGAGTAGCTCTGAACTCTGTGATAAAACCTGTTAAATTATGGGCTGTAATGGCATTACCGTGGCAACGAACTGAATCTAATTGGTTGTTAACGATTTAATGGCTCTTGATTAATCGAGTTTCGTAGGAGATGAAACAGCGTTTGTAGAAGATATCCTGAATGACCGTCTATTCTCAACGGAGTGAGGGGGAGCAATTTGGAGCCACACCGGTAATTGCCATGGAGACGTCCCATTGTCCTGAGAGGGATGGTTGTATTCCTGGATGCCAGTGGGGGTAAAAACTGCATTTTGTCTTATCGGTGCAGCTTCAAGGTCCGGAGTGTACTAACTAGCTGGGACACAAGATAGCGAATAAAATGGGGAAGACAGACTTATGTTGGGATGTTTTGTAATGGTTAAAGGGACGTACCGATACCGTCTAAATAAGACGCACGCCAATTTTTCTCGATGCACCACATAGCAGAATCACGAAGATTTATTCACCTACCGTATTAGTGTAGTTGCTATAATTCCATTTTCAAATGTGGCAACTAAATACAGATGCAAACCTATTTACGTTGCCTTTTGGACTTATATGTCTGACTGCCTGAGCGGGGAATCGAATTCGATAGGCAGTCTGACATATAAATCCAAAAGGCAACGTAAATAGGTTTGCATCTGTATTAGTTATTTCTTGTGAACCTTTGGCTTTCCCGTCTTTATTTCAGATATGGCAGCTAGAAGGTATACTGTTGTATTCAGAAATTATATTACGTGTATCCTATGCTATTGGTACGTAATCCGTCCTTTTCATGCTGATTCAGTCATGCTGAGGCACGTTGACAGCAGAGCCGACTAAAAAAAAAAGCTCCGTTCGAGGCATGGAGCTTTTATCTCAATCGGCGTTAGGTGAAATTCCACATTATTTTCCTGCCGCCAACCCGTTGAGGTAATTGAGACCTCACTCCTGGCGACCATCGACACCAAAGGGCCGTTTGCAGCTGGCGTTACTGCCAGGCTTTTTGTTTTCTTGCTCGACTTACACTGAGAATTTTCGTTTTCTTTCCTCTAAATGAGGACCATGGTCGGATTACACTAAAAAGACCACTACTTACTGTAGTGACTCATCCTGCCTCAGCCCTTACTAACGTCAATATTGGACGATCTGATGCTGGAACTGATGACCCAGCATCTTGATTACCTTCAACTGAGCTTGGATGAAGATCTTAAAGTGTGCCCTGATTCTAATTCTTTCATTCCCTTGCTGTATTGTTAGGCAATAACGTATCGTGAGATCAAACCAATTGTGAAGCTCGTGCATTGCCTAGCCAACCTATTGTTAGTAGTAGGTAACCACAATATTGTATTCCAAGCCCCCATTCCAATCTTGTCCTCCATTCATGTAAGTTACTTTTGGCTTTTTAATTAGAAATTGTTACTATTGTTCCTCCCCAATTATCCCAGTTCTCCCAACTTAAGCTTCATGTCCCTGTAATTCATTCTATCACCAACCATCATATAATTTATGATGTTCATCACATTAATCTTCTGATCACTAAACTTAGCAAAATGATTCCTTTCTTCTATAAAATTAAATCGCTATTGAATAATAAGAACAAACGAATCGTCTTTGATGCATTGGTTACCAGTCATCTTAGATACAGTATTGAAGTGTATGGTTTTGCTTCTTCAACCCTTATTGATAGGCTACAAAAGGTACAAAATAAAATTTTAAAGGTTCTTTTCAGAAAACATAACCACTACAAATCTACTAAAGAATTATACAAGGAACACAGAATTTTAAATGTAACTAAATTGAGAAACTTTATTATTATACATAAAAATTACTTTTGCAACTATTTAAAAATTGAAGATGAATTTAAAATGGGTTTCCTTCGCGATAAAACATTAAGGTTCCATATTCCACTAATTAAAAATAAGTATGTCTCAAAAACTAAAGATCATTATATTCCAACAATTTTCAATTTAATTCCATCAAAATTACTAGATTTAACTCAGTACACTTCAATCAAACACAAAATAAAAGAGTGGCTAATTAACAACTAAGGTATAGTTTTATTTTTTAATTATTGCTTTTTTTTTCTGTTTCTGTGATTATTATTATTTTTATATTTTTTACCATACTGTGTGATTTAATTTTGTTGTATAGATTTTTCTTTATCTTGATTGTGAAATTGTCTAAATGTGTAGCCAAACAAGGACTTTAATAGACCTTCGGCAACACTCTTTGAATAAAGGTTATTATTATTAAAAAAAAAAATTATAGTTAATTTTGGTAAAGTGGAGGCAGGCAGAGCAAATGTAGAACATCATTGGCCATCATAAATAACTGAATCCCAACCAAATGTCTATTTATTCTTATACATTAAACCAGCCCCACACCTTAGTTATGGCACGTTAGGGTCGCCCACTCCCCAAACCTCTACAACACAATGTGAATTTTTGTTTTCTTTCCGCAAAACGAACCTAAACCTAAACCCACCTACACATACAAAACGAATGCCATAAACATGAAAACACCTACAGAATGGAGCAAATAAAAACGCGCACAATGTAATGACCACGTAATCATTCACACGAAACAGAACTAAAACGGAAACCAAAACACAAACCCAGAAGAAAAAACGCTCTTAACAAGGAGTATGCATGATACACAAATTATAAATGCATGCAAAAAAAATCCACAGATAAAACTCACACAAAACAGTCGTAAAGAATATAAAACAAGAAACACAGACAAATAGAAAAAAAAGCAACATTTCAGACACCAATTAAGCAACATTTCAAACACAAATTGAATTCACTTGCTGACATAACCCATCAGTAAAAACAATCATTGTTCCCTGGAATTGGAATTCAAAATACAGTTCGTTTCGTTCGCGTGAACTCTAATCCATGTTTTATTCGTTCACCGTCGCAGCTTTGAGTTCCACGAAGGTACGAGCGCTAATGTTGTTTTTTAGCAAATAAAATCAACTTGATACACTACACACGAGTGATATGACGACCTTGAGTAGCTGGCAGGAATTAACCACGCATAAACAGTGAAGAATATTAATAAGCATCATTGTTAGGTGTGTATAGCCTGCTGCCTACATTTGTGCATCTTTTATCGTGGCCTTTTTTTTTTATTATTATTTAGTTGCTCGTAGGTAGTCGCCGGAAAGCAGTATAAGTACAGTACATTCTACAGAATGCGGAAAATATGACTAGATTACAACATAACAAAAAACTAATTCCGATTAATATAAACTATTAAAACTGGTTAACAAATAACAAATGATATCTTACTAACTGGTTTCTTTGTTCACTTCAGTTTTCATCTTGTGAGTATTTTAAATAATGAAGTTATCGAAAGCAAACTTCCTATCATAAATTACTGAAAGTCATGCGCAAAAAATTTCCGATATTTCGGGATTAATCCCAGGATACCGGGATTGAGATAAACGAATCCCGGGATTGCATGCCCTATTCGTGTGATTGTGAGACTTTGCTCACCTGACAACATAAAAGTCGCTGTTAGTGACACAGCTTAACGTTTTCTTGTTGAAAAAATATGTGATTAAAGTTAATATTTGCCTAATTACTAGATACTACTAGCTACTAGCTAGTGAATGAAGCTGAAATTTTGCAGTTAGCTGCAGTTTAACCATGGAACGTGCCTTTTGCTGCATTTTAAGGTTTGAGGAAGCGTAAATTCAAAGTTACTAATCAGTCTCAATATTATTTTAAGGGTCTAGTTACATGTTTTTTGTTTGTCTCTTTTGTTTTTAATTGAGCATGAACCCAAACAGGGTTGTCTGCCCCACGAAAGGGTAAATCCAGAATCGTTTACATGCCGCAATCGACATGAGCACGAGACACCACAGGGACATACTCGTCCCGAAAATGCCAGGGGCTGGCCAGGATCGAACCTGGACCTCCCGCACAAGATACGATCGTGCTACCCTTCGAGTTACCTGACCCCCCTCCCTCACGTACATCAATAACACAACGACGTATAATATATTTGGCTTACAACAATGAACACAACAATGAACACAACAGCACAAATGAAGAATTGTTGCTTGTTCTACTGCTAAATACGGCGAGTTCGATGGACTTCTCGGTAAACACGAAGACACACGATAACCTATTAAAAAACGAAGACGAAATCGTTTGATGTTTAAAGTAAGGTTTAACTAAACCAAAGTCAAAACAGCAAAAGAACACAAATAAACTTTCCTGTAAAGTAAGTCCACGTGAAATCTTACTGGCTGTCCTCAAAACGGAACTAAAACCAAAACAAGGAGTCACTAACACTGCATCAGTAATTCAACATGTGGTATGGTAGAGCAACACTGGACGAGGATAGAAATGTGCGATTGAGGTATGCAGTTGGAAAGGCAGACTTACCAACAGGACAGGGTGATCAGTTAAGTTGTGACCCAGCTTGATAGCTAATGTACTACTGAACGATATGTTATGTGACCAGGGTGATGTGATGAGGCCACCGATTGTACAAGAAATGGATGACCTTGTCAAATGTTATCAAGGTCATTCAACTGCTAACTTCTTAAATATGCATCACACACCATGAGGTTGAGTATAAATTAGGAATATGTAGGGAACAAAGAGACATTACCAATGGAAAAAAAAACAGAACAAAAATCGGACTGGATTTGCAGGACCCATGACGTACGTAAAATGGCTACTTTCGACCCCTGAAAGTAGGTGATGCTTCCCTGCACGACGGCGTGCTTGAATGGAATGCCATTCAGGGGTCGAAAGCAGCCATTTTAAGTACGTCATAGGTTCTGCAAATCTAGTCCGATTTTTGTTCTGTTTTTTTTTTTTTTTTCATTGGTAATGTCTCTTTTTCCCTCCATATTCCTAATTTATACTCATGGTGTGTGATGCATATTTAAGAAGTTAGCACTTGAATGACCTTGATCGAACCTGGCAAGGTTATCCATTTTTTGTCCAATCAGTGGCCTCATCACATCACCCGGGTCTCATAACGTATCGTTCATTAGTGCTTTAGCTATCAAGCCGGGTCACAACTTAACTGATCACCCTGTATATAAAACTAATCTTATTAATTTATTCCAAAATCGGTGTAAAATAGTTTATCGATCCCCCAAATCATTACGAAGGTTGTTGTGACACTATTTCCGATTATTGTAACAAGTTTGGACAATTACGTGGATTGATAAACTAAATTAAATTATCTACCGACACTAACGTGCGGTTTTTCGATGCAAATGCACGAAGGTGATCGAAATGACCACGCCCATATCCATCATCGAAAACGAACTTTCTTAAAATGTCGCTATAATTAAATTGCTCTGTACGGTAGATTAATATTAGGACACTAATTCATTTTAATTAATATAAATGATGTTTAGAAATCTAGTACCTCACCGAGCCAAACTTCTTTATCGATGACGTCACAACACCGAACAATGCCCGAATTTCCCGAATGCTAGCCTCTGTCTGACCAACCCTCGACCCTCATTTTTCCCCGAAGTTGAAAAGCTTGGTGGCTATCGCCATTTTTGCTAAAACCTCTTCAGAACAACGCGTGTACTATGGCCAACGGTTTCGCGTGAAAGACCACGTTAGAGGTTAGTGCACCTTGGATTTCCGAATTATTAAATCTGTGAAACACCAAGTGTTTTTACATTCTAACCTACAAGCCACCCAGACTTTTACTTTGATTTCGTCGGATCAGAAATGAACAAATGTGGCTGACTCTATTTGGCTAACTCAATTTGCACGAGGCTCGTTTTTCACCATAATCGCATTATTCGGTGTGAGACACGTCCAATTAAAAATAAAGGGACCGTAAAACTGGATTTTTAGCTTTTTCATCTCGTAGTTGTTAAGGAAAAACTGGATTTTATTAATTTGGACCAAACATACGTGATATCTCCCCAAACGTGTAATCCCGCCAAGCTTTTCGGTGATTCAAAGTCGTGATAACAAACGCCAAGCTGTTATTGTTAATCCTACCGATTAAGACTTCAAACGTCAAATGAAATAAATAAAAATTGCGCAGTCAACAATTTTCATAATTTTCATTTAACCTTCGAATTATTACTCAGTGGGATTAACTTGGCTAAAGAGCTTAGCGATTGATAGCACAACTTCAAACGGCTGAAAAGCTTGGCAGGAATCCTTAACAACCTTTGTTTCGGAGACTTTACTATAGTGACTAGCTAAGCTAGCTAACTTTACGAAAATAAATTCTTCCATGTGGTGCATAAAGCTGGAATTTTGCAGATACGTAGCTGACCGTGGAACGTGCCTTTCGCTGGTTTGGGGGTTAAGGGAACCTAAACACAAAGTTACCAATTAAGCTCAATACCATTTTAAGGGCATATTTGGGCATAAGGGCATAAGGGTAGTGTTGTGTATAAATAACCAACGAAGTTGAGTGAATTCTGCCAACAATCACGAGTAACGTAGTCATGAGTCATTGTTTCAATGACTCTTACATACTCTTTTTTACATGCTAACTGGAAGACCAAGTGGACCTGCAGCTGGCTAATGAACTGGACCTCCAGCGAAACTGAATTAGACTCACTGGAGGGCCACTGCCCTAAAAAGATTAAAAAAAAAAATACCCTTTAAGTTTGACTAATATGACGTGTGAACGGTTTTTCCTAAATTACACATTTTTGAGGCATGGATATACCGTCTCACTTCTTCCCGTCCTTCGCAGTCCCCTAGCGGTAATTGCGGCTACTAATGCCTCTGCTAATGCTTTTGCCTTCGAAGCAGACCGAAGCCAAAGCATTAGTAGAGGAATTAGTCGCCGCAACTACCGCTAGGGGCCTGCGTAGGACGGGAAGAAGTGAGACGGTATATCTAGTAACCTTTCTAATCTATGGTTTTATCCTACCCTCATTATTTATGGAAGTATATCTGTTGCTGCTGGGTTTCCTTTCCATAGTTCCAAAAAACAATTTTATTCGAAAATCATTTTATCTTCCTTCCAGCATTTATAATTAACCGCTTAATTACAAAATGCACGGTTTGATTTTTTTTATTATGCTAATGTCGATAACATAACGGTGCCCTTTATGTGTTAAAGTTGTGCCTTTTTGAAAAAGTGGACCTCTAGTAACATTTCCTAAATAAAAATGCCCTGGCGTTATTGTTTGAGTCGTGGCTGCAACAAAGAACAAATCGTGCTGACGTTCTTTAACTCAGCAGTTTGACAGGGGGCGACTGTGTGTGCAACAATGCTTCGACAAAGACAGCAATGTTATTGCTTGCTTTGTGAAGGGTTCTCTACTCGTGTTTGTGGAGTGTAACTCGATTCCGAAATGCCCCATCAAAATTCATGCCGTGGAAACTGAACGACGAATAACCCCTTCAGAAAACTTATCTTTAAAAAAAAAAATGTTAAGAGAAGTTTGGCTGAGGAGCTATTCATCGTTGACTTTCCGCGGTATGAACGGTGATGGGGAACTTCGGAATCAAGGTACAATCCAGAAACAAAAGCAGAGAACCTTTGTTGGCTAACTGGGTTATTTGTCGTTCGTTGAATAGCCTATTGCTTGTGTGATGACGGATGCGTTCGAAATCTTGAACAGTGATGCGGTACAACAATAAACGTGTAATTACAGGACGGAGAGCCAAATGGGCTCCATCAGTGATAACTAAACGTGTATTTGAATGCTCTACATTTAACAAATAAATGTATGGTTGTGTCAGCATGGCTAGCATTAGGCTTCCGTGATATCCTATAGTTGAGGAAAAATTGGCATGAGTGCCCATGAGACAGCCTTCGTTGGGTAGGCTGAGAGCTATCCACCAACAATAGTTACCAGACTGATAAGAGATTTCCAATGGGAACCCCGTAGGAAAGTGGGAAATATGTACGAAAAAGAAATAAACATTTCTCATAACTGGAGAAGTATTAAAATCAAGTATTATATAGTAAGCATATATTCGCATGTGTCATTGCAATCTTGAACAGTGATGCGGTACGACAATAAACGTGTAATTACAGAACGGACAGCCAAATGGGCTCGATTAGTGATAAATTACAAACAAAAACGTCAAGTGTGCCGCAAAAAATAAAGGTTATATGATTGAAGTTTCACTTTGCTTGTTAAAAGTGTCAACAAGCTAACTGAATATTGATAAATCGATAAAGCCACTAAAAATGTGGTTCTTATGAGCGCTTTCATGGGTTTTTTTCTTAGCGCATGAAACGTTTTTTATGACATTGTTTAAAAAAAAAGTACCAATCACGCATCAGCACTTCACCAAACATAACCTGGAGCCGATGACCACATGAGGTCTTTGCTCCATTCGCGTAGAAGCGAATCTAAGGATCATTCAGAGGCATGCACAACTAAAAACTTGGATCTAAAGAATTGACTTTTATCAAATGTACAACTTTTACACGCTGATCCTGGCATTAAAACATCTCGACAACAAAATGTAAGCTACCGATTTCGTTTTGTTTGGAAAAAAAAAAGCCACAGCCCATGACATCTGAAAAATCACGAATAAAACATAAAAACGCCCGCTCGCATCACTTTTTTTTGCTACTCACTTCCGGAAGGACGTTCGGTTAAAATCTGTTCTGCACTATTCTTAAGTTTATATTTTTTACGAGCAATTAAGCATTAAAAAAAAATACTGCATCATGTCGCTAAAGGTTCAAACTGTCGAAAATGTAACAATGAATATTCGAATTAAAAAAAAGAGTTTTGAGTGTATATCTGCCACCTTAAACAAGCCTCTGTATCACATTAGAGCAATCACCTCACTTCGTTCGGGAGGATCATGTTCCCATGGAAACCAACAAAGCAAGCGTCACACGCACGATTTAGTGACGTCATCAGCAAACGGGAAGAAACGCGTGTTGTTACTACGCTGTTTCGTTGGGACACACAACAACTTTTTTTTTTTACACACATACACCTTTCATGAAACAGGAACTTCGACATTCCAACACCAGACAACACACACTACAGCAGCGTCCTTAGCTCTTGCTTCGGTTTCATTAAAGTTTTGTGTGTGTAGAAAACGTTGTTGTGTGTCCCAACGAGCCACTGTATGTTATGATCACGCAACTTATAAATGGCCGGCGAATAAAACGCTGAGGGCTGAAGAAGAGCTAATTTCGTGAAGGTAAATTGTGTTGGCTAACATTTGCTACCACGAATTGTTGTGGCAGTTTGCAATAGCGTAATGTCTATTTGCTAGCATCTTTGAACTCCACTGTTGGCCGGCTTAAGCTTGGTTACCAGCGCCAAGTTTTCTGCGCTTCTGCAGTCCTTGTCAATCGGTGAGAGCTACTTTCGCTACTTAGTACAAGAAAAATAGGGTTTGAAAAATGCATTAATCCGGCCAGGGTTGAAACTTGCAGGATAACTTCATTTTGGCACCAGATTAAAGACTCAAGAGTCCCTAGTGATTCTGGGGGTGGAACAGTGTTTTTCGGAGGATTGAATCGTTTTTTAAGGGTGTAAATCGTGACAAATTTGGGTGAAAATCAAAATTGCTCGAAAGAACTGTGTGTGGTATTGTTACATCTCAACACTCGAGCACCGTGTAATATCCTCTACTACCGAGTCAATGAAATTAAGCGCAAGTGGTACAAGACCTACTTTTATCGTTAAAACTTGAATATTTCACGTTAAAAAAGGGAAAGTGGTACCCTATACCTGCTAAATGCAAAATTCAGTCATATAGACTGAAAGAAAAGTCCCCACAATATAACTTAGAAGAAAGATGAAGACGTATATTTTTCAAACAGGGTAATTCCAAAAAATTATTTTAATTAGGAGCTAAGCTACGGCAATTTATGTATATTGTAGAGCTGTGATTTTTGCGTCGTTCTACGACAAGGTCCATGTTTAAATTGCTGCAGTACCCGTACTAATGCTGATAGATGCTATTAGGCTTAGGAGACGAATGAGATGTACATTTACGTCTAGGGAATTATACTGATTTACATTAATTACGAAGTAGTCTATGGCTGCTTATGCACGTTCAGTGTTGTGATTTTCGTGTCGTTTTACCTCAAGTTACACATTTAAACTGATGGAGTGTCCGTCCTAATGCTGATAATTAGGTGTGATTAGACTTAGATGAAAGAAGAAGATGTATATTTTCCAACAGGGGTAATTACTACGATTTATTTAAATTAGGATAGCTATTGCACTAGTTTAAAGATAGAAATTGTCCGAAAACGATGCAATAATCACAGCTCTACAACGTATAGAACCTGCTGTACCATAGCTCCTAATTAAAATAAATAGTTTTAATTGCCCTTGTTGGAAGATATACATCTTCATCTTTAATGTAAGCCTAATCACACTCATTTATCTTAATTAGAACAGATGAAACTTGTGAAACAAAGCAAAAATCACATTGCTACCATATAGGTAAACTGCCGTAGCTTAGCTCCTAATTAAAATCAATCGTTTTAATTACCCTTATTGGAAAATATACATCTTCTTCTTTCAACTAAATCTAATTACATATATTTATCTTAGTTAGAACTAATATCGCAGCAGTGTAAAGGTAGAACTTATCGTAAAGTGACGCAGAAAGCACAGCACTACAATGTACAAAAACTGTTGTAGCTTATTAGAAAATTAATACAAATTAATATAATTACCCTTGTCAGAAAATATACATCTTCATCTTCCATCTAAGCTTATTACATCTATCTATCTTAATTAGTACGGCTACTGCAGCAGTTTAAAAATGGAACTTGAGGTAAAGAGACGCAAAAATAACAGTGCTGCAACCTAGATAAACTGCCATAGCTTAGCTTCTAATTAATATAAATCATTATAATTACCCCTGTTGGAAAAGATTTATCTCCATATTTCATATAATCCTAAGTACATCCATTTATCTTAATTAGTACAGTTAAAGATGGCACTAATCGTATGACACTAAAAGCACGGCGCTACAAAGTAGAAAAACTGCTGTAGCTTAGCTTCTAATTAATGCAAACCGTTTTAATTACCCTTGTTGGAAAACATTTATTTAAGCCCAATTATGCCAGTCGATCTGAATTAGAACTAACATTGCAGCTGTTTAAACTCAGGAATACACATATGCGCTGTAATATGTATAGCATATATAATGGGCTAACAGAAGTTAATTAACAAATTTATGTCAGAAAGGTTAATTTTACGAAAAATAAGCATAATACTTTTTTTGAAGGCAATTTATTTCTAAACCTAATTGGTAACCGGTTTATTTTCAATCGGGTAAACGGTTTAGGAAGCTAGAAGCAAAAAGTTATTTTCTGGTCGCCGTATTTGGACGCCATCTTGAATTCCGGGTCTTAGGGTAAAACTATCTGGTGCACAAATGTCTTAAAATTTACCATTGAAAGTAATTCCTTCAGTCTGTATGATTGAATTTTGCATTTAGTAGGTAAGGTACTACTTTCCCTATTTAACATAAAATATTCAAATTTCAAGGGGAAAAATAGGTCTTATACCATTTGCGCTTCATTTCATTGACTCGGTAGTATAGGATATTACACGGTGTTCGAGTGAGGCTAAAATGTAACAATACCTCACACAAATAGTTTGAGCAATTTTGAATTTTACCAAAATTTTTCTTAATTTACGCCCATAAAAAGGATACAATCCTCTGAAAAACATTGTTCCGCCCCCAGAATCATCTAGGGACTCTTTCGATTTTTGAATCTGTTGCTAAAATGAAGTTATCCTGGAAGTTTCAACCCTGGCCGAATTAATGCATTTTCACCCCCAATTTGGGACTATTTTTCCTGTATTAAGTAACCCTACTGCGACGTCACGTTGAGACTGCACGAGTTACTACCCTCTGGTATCACCGTATTCATGTTCCTGCTGGCTGACACGGAAATGGCAACCCCTCTCTTTTAGTCAGACCGCATGAAATCAGGGAAATCATTGATTCTGTCGTCGCCCACGATATTTAGTTGACGGTCCTTTCGTCTCAGAGAGTTGCAGGGCCCAATTTTGCCTTAATATACGTATGTAAGGCCATGACCATTGAGCGTATTAAACTGAAATTGAAACAAAAATTAAATGACGACAGTATGTCATTTGGAATAAAGAAATATCATACCAAAAACCAAAACTGGTCAAAGCACCACCAAGTTCAGAATGGTTCGGCTCTTCAAAGGAGTGATATCAACACATCAAAACATTCGCCAAGTTAATCGCACCGAATAATACTTTGGATGTTATATGAAACTTGAACATTGCTATTTTAGGTAACTTGAACATTCGCCAAGTTAATCGCACCGACTAACAGTTCGAAGGTTGTATGAAAACTAGATAGAACATTGCTACTTTGGGTAGCAATGTTCAAGTTTTCATTTAACGTCCAAAACATTATTCGGTGCAACTAATTTGACGAATGTTTTGGCGTGTTGATAGCTTTCCTTTGAACGGCCGAACTATTCTGAACTTGGCGGCCCCTTTTTACCAGTTTTAGGTTTTGTTATGATATTACTTTTTTAAAAATTGTTTATTAGACTCAACTAGTCTGCAGCTGTTTAATAATGTGCCATGTTAACCACAGCTTGAGTAGTCACTTTCACAATATTTTAATTTCATATCAGTCAGTAACTGTGTTCGTAGTGTTTTACTTCTGGAAACATCATTACTAGAGCTTGGGCTTTTAAAGTTTTTGTGCGGCCAATTCTTGAATATTCAACTCCAGCCTGGTCTCCGTATTTGGCACGAGATATTGCCCAGATTAAGGCTGTCCAGCGCAGATTCACGAAAAGTCTTCCGGGATTGAGAGACGTTATCTTTCGTGACACACTTGAAAGGCTTGGCCTGGAACTTTAGGAGTTGCGTAGAATATGATTCGATTTAATTTTGACATATCAAATTTAGCATCACCTTATTTCCGTAGATCTTCCGTTTTTCGATTTTGTAACTTGCCAAATTGGTACGCGTGGTCATAACTAGAAACCTGTTGTCCCAGCCTTTCGTCTTGACTGTCACCGAAACTTTTTTGCGGTACGAATTGTCCCAATCTGGAATGCCCTTAGATCCAGTATGGTGAATGCACTTACTGGCCCGGTCTTCCGAATATTATAGAAAGCTGAACCAGTGCACACATTTTTAAAGCGCCCGTTGCCAGATAGTTTTTAATTTTTTTTTATTTTTATTTTTTAAGTTTTAAGTTTTAAAATTATGTTTTAAAATTTTTAAATTTTGTTTTAAAATTTTTAAATTTTGATTTTAAAATTTTAAAATTTTGACTGCTCAGGACCAGAGTAAGTGGCTGCAAAGCCCTTCCTTCTTCCTTCCACGCAGTGGTAGTATAATTTTTATTGGAGCGAAACCTTCGGCCTCGCTTCGCTCGTCTATATGAAGACACTCCAATGTAATCACAACGACTATCCAAACCAAACTTTGCATACAGTACCACGGGAGTCCGGACAAGATTATTCAAAAGAAAAATCTAGAATCGGACATGGGGTTGAAAAACCTTCAAGGTGACAAAATGGACCAATAGCAAGAGCCAAAATCCAAACAACAGCGAGATGCGCAGCCATTTCTAAAAAAGGCACCCGATTGTCAAACGATTGATTGTTGATGTAAAATCAAATCAAATCAGCGGCCTCACATGTGTCTGTTAACTGTAAGCAACTAAAAGTATTGGTAATGCTGGCCGATCCCGATTACAGATTAGCCGTACCTCACGTAATTCCTTACCTACATTTGCATTAACGCTAGAAATCAGGATCGGTATATAAAATCATATCAAAAACCAAAACTGGTAAAAGGGGCCGCCAAGTTCCGAATGGTTCGGCCCTTCAAAGGAGTGATATCAACACACCAAAACATTCGCCAACTTAATCGCACCG
>JAHWFP010038858.1:0-13252 GCA_023313725.1 Lithobius niger
TGTTACTCTATCTTATGACTGAGTCTGCACCACCTAATAGGTTGTATTGGAACTGGTGTGGAACCATGCAGGAGTGAGTTGGATTCATCGCTCGGCTCGTCGTCTGGGCAGCTGATAATGGTCATCTGCAGTCATTTCTTGCCTGGTTTCTACGGTGTTGTCATTAGCTGGACCCAGACGAAGGTGTTTCCTGTTTCGTCTCAGGACTGTGCCACCTTCGTTTGTATCATGTAAGACCTAGGGTATGGTGCCAGACGAATGATTGTTGCTGGTTGCCAGGTCTTGTCATTCAGCACTCTCACCGAGTTGCCTACTTTGAGTTTCTGCAGGGGTTTTGTATGCTGGTCAGCATACTCTTTCTGCTTAGCTGCATTCGCTGCTTCGCTTGTTTAGTCGACCATATAGGGTTTCACTGATTTGGCAGCGCCGGTATTTTGGTTCGGAGTTTCCTCCCCATACACATCTCTGCTTGCGATGGAAGTCCCTTGGCCGGTGTTGCTCGATAGTTCAATAGAACTTCCGCAATGCTTTTTCCATCCTTCAGACTTTTCTTTATTTTCCATTTGATCTGGGATATTTTGGGCGTCGAGGTTGATGCTGCACTCCCCATTCCTTCAGAAAGTCTTTTCCACCCGAACGGCGGTCCATTATCTGTGACTAGAGTGCAGGCTATTCTGTGTCTTCCAAAGGTTTCTTTAAGTTTGTCTATCACCGCAGTAGCCGTGGTTTCGGCCATTTTGTACACTTCTACTTACCTTGAATAATAGTCTATTATTAACAGTATTTTCTGGCCATTGAATTCTTCAAGGTCTGCTGCCACCGTTCCCCATGGTTGGTTTGGTTAGGTAGTGGTCTGGGTAGCAATGGTTCACAAATGGTGTACACAAATGGTAGTTTTCCCATTCCGGTTAAAACATCCTCGAATTCCTTGATCAGGCTTTCAGGTGTGTCCTGTGCATTTTCCACTAGGTTTAGGTTCATACAACTAATAAGGCCCATTTTGTTTGCATCAGCACCACAAATTAGTACATCCACTACTTGAAACTGCAATTTATACTGTTTGTTTGCTACTTGACAAGTTAGCCTACACTGTCCAGTTGCCCTGACTTTTTTCTCACAGTACATTACTAATGTCACTGGTGAGTGGTCAAGATTGGGTTAGTTTTCCCATTTTTGCACTGTTTTCACAGGCATGACATTTGGTTTGGAACCAGTGTCTAATAGTGTACTGAGTTTATGACCATTAATGATCATTGTTTGACACCGGTCCTCTGTCCCTGGGCTTACCGAATTTACTTGATTTACACACCCAATCTCAAATGTCTTTTCATTTTCAGTCTCCCCTGGACAGATCTTACTGCCTTTTTGCTTTTGCACGCGCGGGAAAAATGATTTTTTTTCCTTTGCACAGATCATACTCTTCTCCCCATGCTAGGCACTGTTTTGCAGGATGGGTCTTTGCACATCTCACACATGTTCTGTCCCCTTTTTGCTCACCTCGCGAATTCTCAGAACTTCCATTATACTTTTTTTTTAGTCCAACTTTTACTTGGATTTTTTCATTGTTTCTAGTTTTGTTGATTTCGTGCCCCTACAGCATTGGTTTCAGCTGTCATTGCTCCATCCATTGTTGCTGTGTGACGTTTGGCAACTTCTGCTGCTCGGCATGCTTGCACTACGTCCACTAAAGTTAGCTGTGTTTCTCGTAATAATCTTTGCTTTACTGTTGAATCCTGAATTCCTCTCAATATCTGATCACGAATTAGCGAATCTCAGGGCAGTAGCCAGGAAATTCAATATACCCCCGCACCGCACTAGAATTAAAATGAATAGAGACCCCCACCGGCTCCACAAAAAATAAAGAAAAGAAAATCCCATTTGCCACAATTAAAAAATACCTTACCCACAGACACAATAGCAAGTAAAATTACAAGTGGAATTGCAAATAATAAAAAATTTAAAGCAAATCCCTGTTAAACTGAATTTTATTTTAAACACACTTTTTTTCTATCGAGCGTAATGTAACCCTACGTGAACTAGGCAAACGGACTATGTTTTA
Source organism: Lithobius niger (assembly GCA_023313725.1). Taxonomy (NCBI): domain Eukaryota; kingdom Metazoa; phylum Arthropoda; class Chilopoda; order Lithobiomorpha; family Lithobiidae; genus Lithobius; species Lithobius niger. The sequence continues at coordinate 2,060 of JAHWFP010038858.1, forward strand.
TGACTGTGGGCAGAGAATGGCTCTTCGTTGCCATTGAAATTGTATTTATTTTTTAATACCGTTAAGCCTGTTTTTTTTTTAACATAACCAGTTTAATTTGTTTACCACTTTTTTTTTAAATTAACAATCAGCACGATTTATTTTACAACTACGTGTTCAACAATTTAACTCTGCTCCTGAATCCGACGTTTCGAAATAATGTAACCATTTTATCGTGTTGGGCTTACAATTTTGTTGTTAGCTGGCAGACAAATTTTAAACGTAATCATTAACTGCTTCCAAACTGTAAGCTTTATACATTAACAGGCCATTTTCACGTCGCTTAGACTTACACGAACTAGAAAGAATGCTCTTTCATTTGAAACCTTAACCTTTCTACGCTACATGGTTCTCTGGAACTAAACTTAGCAAGGGTTTGTAAACAAAAATCAACGCCCTATGGTGTTTAGTGCTCTTCGGCCCAGTAGGCAAAATCCCCGCACGTGCGGGGGTGCTGGCTACAGCCCTGGCAAGTCTTTGAGTTCCCCAAAGTCAGAATCGTTTGCTTTAGTCTTGAGCTTCGTTACAAATTCGTAGAATGTCTCACCATCTTTTTATAGAATCGCAAAAAACGTGTAGCGTTCGTACGTGACATTTTTGTAAGGTTCGTAGTAGTCTGAATGCTTGTAAAATCATTTCTACTGTCAAATCATCTCCCCTTTCGGTAAAAGTTATTGTATTATACAATTCCATGCCAATTTCACCTACCAAATTTAACAGCGCTCCCCTCTGTTCAGCTACCGTGTCACGGCTCAGCTTTGCTGCGAGTGCGTAATTTCAAATCCTTGCCGCCATTTTCTCCAGCTCTCCGCCGGCGATGCGGTTGATTGAAATGTTGATAATGCGTTTAATTTTGGCATTTTACCGAACGTTTAGAGAGTTCAAAATGAATTGGTACTTTACCCTGACACCATGTAATGTTTGTTGCCTACTTTTAGGTTCTGATCCATGCGATCCGACAGTAATTAGGTGCTTCATCAACTGGAACGAAGAGGTTGTTTACTTGGCTGTATCATGGTTTTTCGATCAGCGACTTTGGGGTCTCTTACCCAAAAGACGCTGATCGAAAAACCATGGCTGTATTTACGCCATAACAAAACTACAAGTATACACACAGCGCCGCTGCAGTCACTATTGCTACTAACTCATGTACTGATCTTTACAACAAAGCGCCGGCGATCAGTACATGCCAGCCATTCTTTAAGGTTTACGAAATGTACCCGTTACAGCTCCTGTAAGTCAGTTCTGCCCTAATTTATTCAATTTAAGCTGGCTTTGGTAAATTTCAGCTCCAGACCAGCTGCTTATAACGTTCCAAACCTCAAGCAAGCCTTGTGTCATCCAGCCACATGTAAGTCAACCGAGCCCATACTAAGTACCATTCAAATCTGAAATGTAACCTACAACGTCTGGTGTTGACTAATTTCATCGTGTCCCAATTCGTACGCATTTCAGATAATTTCCCTAAGTTGCCCTTCCACCCCCACCCACCAAGCATCCGATTCATATACGGCCGTTCAGTGAATTGCTGAGAAAATCACCATAATTACACCTACAAGATCCCCTCAAAATGGTTCCCGGCGGTTTCATGGCTAACTTCAAGCCTTTCTGACTGCTTGAACAAACGAAAGATTCTGTTAGTTTGCATGGGAATTTCTCCATTTTCCTCCAATCGATGAAGCCGTTTGCAAAGGTAATTCGCCTGCAATAACGCGGACTAAATGTTGGAAAAGACTGAGTGGAGAAGAGGATTAAAACTCGGGAGTCCTGGCCAAAAATCACCACTTCAAAACAAAACGACTTTAAAGTGGAGGTTTTTACCGATTTTCTAATCTGCAGAAACGTAGGTTAACTACGTCATATCTCGTATGAACTCTTGGATCTCGTTAATTAAATTATTTAAATGTTTCCTAGTACAGGTAACAAGAACGCTGAACCTCCGTTAACAGCTTAATATACGTTCTCTGCATGTTTGGAATGATGGCAAAGATATAAAAGCGAATATGTTGTAAAGCAGAACTGACAAATTGTGGGTTTGGTCGATCTACATCGCTATCCAGGCAAATAATTATACCGTAAAATTTATGCTTAGATTTTTTTTGTTGTTGATAGTTTGTGTAAAGTGGTGTCGACAACAAAAATGCATACATGTATATATATTTACATATATTTTACATGAATGAATGCAGCAAAACCGTTCCTCACGAGGAAAAAATTAGGGAAAATTAAAGGGATATACCTCCCAGCGCCATTTTTCTCGATCCTCCACATCAAGTACGGCCCCAAAGGTCTATTTATAACTTACCGTTAGTCTTTCCCTTGCTGAAATTCCGTTTTAAAATGTGACGTCTAGGAGATTTTCTGTTGAATATAATGGAACTTTATTTACTAACGACCCGTCAGTAAATCATGCATTGCGCGCGTACAACAATCATGACGTGTGTACATCTACTAATTTTCTAATAATTACCATGAGATCTAAAATCTAATAGATTAATGCGGTAAAAATTAAAATTGATTATTCCAATAGATCGCCGAAGCAAAATTATAAGACACTAGCCTAGAAAATTATAAATTGTGATTTTAAAATACGAGAATCATTCCGGTTTGTGACGACACGATCAATGGGTTCACGCTGGCTGGACGATTAGGCGCAATGCCAATTGAGACAGTAGCTATACGTTTGCGTTGCGAGGGACAAAGCTACCGTCTCAGTTGACCTTAGCTGTGGTAAATACGCGGATGTGATCGTCGCGTGAGTGTTGTGAGGCAGGCGGAAGGTTATAAGGCAGGTGGTATGTAGCTTTAATGCTTTCGCAACACTTACAGTCTTACACGCGTCTGAAGTAATGTTGCAAAACTGAGCCGTACAGGGAAGCCAACCGGGAGGAATGGGCCTTAAAGTTTAAAAATTAGCGTCGCACTAATACGTGTAAAAGAAGCGCCTTAAAAAATGCTATGATCTTGGTGTGCTGAGAAGAATGATTGAGGGCAGAGGATAATGTACCTATTGCAACTTCACTCGACTTTAATGCAGCAATGACAGGAAATATTCCTTGGAGGAATCTACAGTTTTGTGATTAAACTGCTTCTTCCCCGTTACGTCATAACATCCAAAAACCCGTCAACAATACACTACCATGCTTAACAATAGCATACCATGTTAAACGTCCTCAACCTCAATACTAGGCATTTAACTCGCTACAGTGACCATATTAGAGATCAACCTTATTAACAATACAACTGATCTAAAGGTATTTTACACGTCTCATAGCTAACATGTCTGTTTCTTTTTATCTATTCCTTTAGAGAAGTGTTTTTTTTAAGGCTTCAAAGCTGGAGCTTCTTTTACACGAATTAGTGCGACGGTGATTTTTTTTGAAGGTTTATATTGGCATTATATACGCTTAAGTGTTTTTTTTTAACACCATTATCTGTTTTAATTTTCTTGGGCATATTGCAGGTAAATTAAATAATTCGAACTTTGATGTGAGAAAATTAAGATGAACGCCACATTAAAATAGCGTTCAAAAGGCCGTAGCTCTTGTTAATAACAACGTTTCTCTGTAGTAAAGTATATAAGCCTTAGGGTGCGTTTAAGCAACGACTCGCCTTTGCATTCTTGCAGCTAGAAGCTAGAAATCGTCTGAAATTCCAACAAGGTGGCTGTTTTAGCTCTTCCAGCTCTCGAGTCTGTAATTGAGTTAAGAAGCTATTGGGAAAATTGTTTCGTCAAGTGGAATTCTTTATCTTACTGTCACGAATTATAAGACTGAAACCATTTGCTCAAAAGTTGTCGGATTAGCTAATCCAGGTAGCGTTTTTACCATGGCAATCACATTTTTTACCATCGCGAATCAATTGCAGCTGCGAGAATGCAAAGGCGAGTCGTTGCTAAAAGCGCCCTTAAGCCTTAACACCGAGCGCGTATCGCCGATATACGTATGATGAACACAGAGAACCTAGGCCGCGTGGGAAATACCGGGACACACGCACGCACGTTAAAACTCACGCCAAGGAAACGTAGAACGTCATGCCGGGACACATGCACATTAAAATTCACATCAAGGACGTAGAACATCACGCCGGGACACATGCACGTCCTTGCTCACACACACACGTGTTCCTGTTCCACGTACAGATGGATATATGCTTGCATGTAGGTGGCCAAAGGACACACTCAAAAAAGAATCCTTATGACCCCTCTTACCTTAGGGGAGCCGATTTTCATAAGACTTTAGGACCTTTTTTTGCCTTCGCCATGTGTAAACTTGTGGGGTTTCGGGAATCCTCCCCTCACACTCCCCCCCCCGCCAAAAAAAAACGCACATACGCATACATGCACACAACCGTTATTTTCGGCTCTGTTTCAGGTTAATGAGATAATGAAACGAATTCGCAGAAAAAAAAGCCACTCTAATTGCACGACTATTATCTGCAGTTGTTTGTAGTTACTGGCTGTAACATGACTCTAAATGAAACTACATTCTTCTGAGGAAATCAGTATACCGTCTCCAGTTTTATTTAGGCTATTTTAAAACAATTCCAGCTTCACTGCGTATATTTAAATTAACCTTTAAACTTCAAAATTTCAGAACACACGCACAAAAAAAAAAAAGAAAGAGTAGTGAGATTGGAATTACGTGAAAGAGGTGATTGCTTTTACCTTGCATGGAGCACCTAGCAACCTCATCAACAAAGGCAGCGCGCGATCGCAGGGTTGTTGTATAAAAAAAAAAGATTGTATTAACTTTTTCATACACAATTTCTTTTTCAAGGCCTCTTGAATGAGGCAGGTATCAGCCACATCCCCCCCCCCTCATCCCTGGATCTTGAGCAGCCCTTGTACGAGGAGAAGCTGTGTTGGGGGAGGAAACATTGTCGAAGATTCAGTCTAACGAAAAAAGATAAAAGTTGGGACGAGCAACCGAGAGAAAGGGGGAATTATGGGTGAGGGGGCGGGCTGTCCAACTTCCCGATCTCTAGTAAGAGGCAAAATTGTCAAAGTTTCGGTGCAAAAATGAAAAAAAAAGTTAGGAGGAGCGAACAATGGTGAGGGGAGGGGGGAGGGGAGGATATGGGGATCGGGGCAACTGTTCCTCCTCCCATGGGGAAAAAATGTACATGATTTAGTAAAAACAAAAAGCAAAAGGTAGCGATTGGGGATGAGGGAAGGGAGCATATATCAGAGTAGGGGACTATTCCCCCAGATTCCCACTACTGCTCTCCCCTTCCCAGACGTATGCCTCTATCCTATATATGCAGGCTCCCTCCCCAGATATGTGTCCCCCACCGCAGCCCCGGTCGCTCTATTTGTTTTTCTAATTGTAACCCCACCCCCCCCTTTTCCCCAGAACACGGCTTCTCCCATTTCGACAAGCTGAATGCAGGGAAGGAAGGGCATATTCCCACCACTATACTCTCAATCTCCCGACGAGGCGGTACACTCTCGTTTCGCCGAATTCCGTTTTGCCGACTCTCGGTTCGTCGAATTTTTAAAACGACATGATGCCGTTTCGCCGACTCTCAAGTTATTTTGTCCCATCAACGCACAAACAATTCTACGATTCGTTAAGCAATGACATTAAAGCAGAAAGGAGCAAGACATTTCGATTTGAAAACTTGAAATGGTACTTAATTCAGGACGGTATGCAACATGCGCCCACCATTTGTTAAAAAAGGCCACGTATTCGCTATTTTTTTTTTAAATAGAACGTTTCAAGGTTAAACAGGTGTTTGTTCTTATTTGTTTATTAAATAGATGAAATTTGAAGTAAACAATAGAAGTCAACGAAAGATACAATGAAGTTTAATACTGCAAACTGCCAAAAATGTTCTTTGCCCCTCTACCGGGGAATTATTGCCCCACCCCCCCTCCCCTCCGGGGGTAGGGTTGACTGGAGGCACTACTGCCGACACTACAGGGCCCTTCTCATCCCGAAGCATTTGTTTTTTTTTTAGGAAGCACGAGCCCAAAGTGTTATTTGTTTTGTTCATTCGGCCAGTTTCAGGTGTCATTATCCACCGACTTATCAAATTCTAATCTACGTATATGACAATTTTTGAATAAGCTATATGCATCGTCAGAGAAAGAGAAACAGAAGAAACGGGGTATGTTAAAATCGTAGCGCATCATACAATACGGCACTACATTTTTTTTCTTCATTGCTAGCTTCTAGTCAAAATAAGATTCATCTTAAATTGTTACTCTGTTTAAGTATAAACTAAGCTACAAATTGTGGTAAATACTTATTTCAAGTAAGGCTCTGTTTTTAGCTGTTGCGAATGAACTTTTTATTTCTTGCAGTCGGCGAAACTGGAATATATCTTTACTGAAATCCGGCGAAACGGGAGTCGGCGAAACTGTTTCGGCGAATCGGGAGTCGGCGAAAGGGGAGTCGGCGAAAAGTGGGAGAACCTTCCCAGGCAGGTGTATCCTTCCCCCTCCCCCCTCGATATACGTATTAGGCCTCCTCCCTACATGTATTCCATAACCCCCACCGAATGCTCAGCTTTGCTTTTCAACTTTATGTTTACTGAATCTCCGTAAACCCCCATCCCTTTTCCCCGGCACACCCATCCGTTAGAAACCACCCCTTCTTTCCGTGTCGACGACACCCAAGGTGAATTACACAGCTCGTAAGGATTCTAAATTGAGTGTTTGCTTTGAGCAACATTTTTACAATCCTATCAACGGCCTTGACGAGCAGGAACGGCTAACTCACAAAATATTATGTGGTCTGTACCATGCTTGAAACAATGGCATGACAAAAGAAACAAACTTCGTTCAGAAAGCGTAGCCAAACTCAATATGGCCAATAACTCATGCCGTTCGATTCAAGCGCTTTGGCTAGTTAAGCCATAAAATTAAAATTGGTTCACTGGTTCGTTGTCTAAATGAAAGCAAAGTTTTCCCAACAAGAAAAACAACAACAACAATAATATTGTAGTCATATCAAAATAGCGTTCAAAAGGACCTAGGCGTTCAATACCTAGGTCAACACCAATATACCTAAATTTTAAGCTATAAAATTTGAAAATCGGTTTATTGGTTTGATCTCCAGGTAAAGGCTAAGAGTCCCAACAACAATAACAACAACAACAGCAATAACGATAACCTGTAGAGTCCAAATGTTTCGTTTGTTGGCATTAAAACTTTTAATGCAGTGAAATACAGACACATGCTAGAGTGTCGCGCCAAAATAGGCAACAAACATCACATCAATTCAATTGTCGAGGTTGTAAACCATTGTAGCGCGACGCCATAGCGTCAGTGTCTTATATCTTGAAGCATAGTTGGGCACATTTCAGGTACTTGGGGGAAAATAATAATGCGGTACAAAAGCTTAAATTGTGTTGAAATCAAGAGCAATGACACACCTGACAAAAATTAAATCGTGTAGGAATGCCAGCTAAGCTGCTTTCAATGCAAAATGTGACCCTCAATAACGTTGTAAATGCTACTAGCTAGCTACTCCGCTCATCTCCATGTTAATTTCCATAGGGTGATTATTCATCGATACCGAGATAACGGGAAGGCTTCCAGCTATGAAATTGGGCGAATGGGTGCAGTACAATACGAACTGCGTACCTTTTTTGGTTTGGAGCTTGGGGGCGAAACGGGAATGGCATGGGAGGGCGCGTAAGTACGAAAATATTGTTATAACCATTGTTAGTATGTCGGCATCGTCTCTCATTGAACGGCCAAAGTTTGGACAATGTGAACGTGGATACTGACGTACGTGCCTAGACACACACTAGTGCATCACGATAAATCTAAACAACGTTGCAAAGAAATTGTATTCACGTCCAATTCAAGAAAAATAAACCAACTGTAAAAACAAAGTCAAAAACTGGTAAATAGGCCACCAAGTTGAGAGTGGTTCGGCCCTTCAAAGGAGTGATATCAACACACCAAAACTAACTAAATAAAACAAATTAAAACAAAATTAGTGACTAAGTTGAGAATGGTTCGGCCTATTGGCAAACGATAGTAGCAAATTGTTGAAAACCAATTTCTTGTAGAAGTGGCATTTTATTACACATCTGCACGGTAGTGGAGTTGAGTCAATACACAATTAAAAAAAAAAGAGTGATATCATATCAAACGGGGCCGTCAAGTTCCGAATGGTTCGGCCCTTCAAAGGAGTGATATCAACACACCAAAACATTCGCCAACTTAATCGCACCGAATAATACTTTGGACATTAAATGAAAACTTGAACATTGCTACCAAAAGTAGCAATGTTCTAGTTTTCAGTTAACCTTCGAATTATTAAGCGGTGCGATTAACCTGGCGAATGTTTTGGTGTGCTGATATCACTCCTTTGAAGGGCCGAACCATTCGGAACTTGGCGGCCCCTTTTACCAGTTTCGGTTTTTGATATGATGAAATCCCATAGGGTGATTATTCATCGATGCCGAGAAGGCTTCTAGCTATGAAATTGGATGAATGCATGCAGTACAATACGAACTGAATACCTTTTATGGTTTGAGGCCTGGAGGCGTAACGGGGATGGCGTGGGAGGGCGCGTAAGTGCGAAAATATTGTCATAACCATTGTTAGTATTGTCAGCATCGTCTCTCATTGGACGGCCAAAGTTCCGACAAAGACAACGTGTATACTGACGTGCGTGCCCAGACACACACTAGTTTATCACGATAAATCTAAACAACGTTGTGTATTCACGTCCAATTCACGAAAAATAAACCAACTGTAAAAACAAAGCAAAGTAAACAAATCCAAAAACTGGTAGACGCCACCAAGTGGCGAGTGGTTCGGCCCTTCAAAGGAGTGATATCAACACACCAAAATTAAAATAAAACAAATTACAACAAATTTAAAACCATACCAAAAATTTAAAAAGAGGTGCCTAAGTTGAGAATGGTTCGGGCCTACAGGCAAAAGATAGTAGCAAAGTGTTGCAAACCAATTTCTTGTTGACTTGGCATTTTATTACAAATCTGCACGGTAGTGGAATTGAGTAAATACACAATTTAAAAAAACGGAGTGATATCATATCAAAAACCAAAACTGGTAAAAGGGGCCGCCAAGTTCCGAATGGTTCGGCCCTTCAAAGGAGTGATATCAACACACCAAAACATTCGCCAACTTAATCGCACCGAATAATATTTTGGACGTTAAATGAAAACTTGAACATTGCTACCGAAAGTAGCAATGTTCTAGTTTTCATTTAAACTTCGAACTATTAAGCGGTGCGATTAACTTGGTGAATGATTTGGTGTGTTGAAAATCTTCCCAGCTGCCTTGGGTAGGGAAAAGGATTTTAAAATCAAGGTTTTATTATTTTATTTCGTGTAGTAGTCGGCAAAAATAGAAAGAAAAAGAGAAAGAAACCTATGCCGTTTAAAAGTATACTTAAATTTCTATAGTTTATTCACTGAATAAATTTTTACTTAAATGAGAGAGAAATTAAACCTTATTATACTGACATAGACAGGTCCGCAGGATGGGGGGGGGGGGAGGCCGGGGTGTAAAGTGTTCCCAAGAAAGACAATTAGAGGTGCTAAAAAAAAAAACTTATACAAGTTCAATTTCAGTTATTTCCATTATATTTAAGTTTTTTTTGCGTCAGAAGTCTTTTTTGCATGGAAATGGTAAATCTCTCCCACCCACCCCCAAGAAAAAGTTTCGTTTTTTTTTTTTAAATACATGTGTCCCCAAAAAGGACAAGATGGAAAAGCTTACCCAGGGTCAATTTCTGTTTTTTTTTCCATTACATTTCATTTTTTTTTTTTTTGCGTTACAAGTCTTTTTTGCATTGAAATAGTACCGATTTTGTTTATTTTTTGTCAGTCTCTCCTCCCCCACCCCAGAAAAATTCCAAGGTACGGCCCTGATCATGGAGTTTTCGTTTTATTGCAAGTATTATTCCGTTTCCCCTTCCCCCTCTCTATTTTTACGTATTTCAAGTCGGAAAAACATTCCACAATTTGTATAACTTTCAGCTGAGGAAACTACAAAACAAGCCTTGGTTATTACGACTAAAATATTATTTTCTTGGGGAATGCTGTATTTTTTTGAATGTCTAGCACCTTAGTTAAGTTGAGGCTATGGTTATTAAAACACCTCAATTCAACACGAGTTTAAATGTTGAAAAAGTATTGTAATGCAACGTCGCATCTATAATTGGATTTTGTTTGTGTCTGGCATTGCTATTTTTGAAGTTGTAATTGCTGAGCCATTTTTTTTTTCTGCTTTCATCGAAAAAATTGAAAAGAGACGAAAGAAATGCGCGTTGCGAACGCTTGCAAACAAGATGGCGGGCACGCGATTTACCCTCTGCCATGGTTTTTCGATCAGCGTCTTTTGGGTAAGACCAAAAGACCCAAAAGACCCAAAAGACGCTGATCGAAAAATCATGCCTCTGACAACCGGCTTCAGCAGGTAACGCGCAGCTGTGACGTCATGCCAGCACCATCTCTTTTCTTTCCTCCATGGACTTGACTTGATGATCATGCGCACAGATGGAGGTGCTGGGATGTCACTTCCTCCGGCATGGCTGCCTCCTACCTTGTCCTGAGCCCAAATTAGCGTTCTTCTTTGCATCCACCGAACAGATCAGCTTTTTCATGCAAGTAGGCTGAGCTATGCCATCGCTCAGACGAGATGACGACACCTGACTAAATTATCAACGATTTTATCAACGATTTTATCAACGATTTTATCCACGGAACTTGCAACACGAATGGAAATACGACATTTTGGGAAATACTGTTAAGAACAACAAGATCAGTTTGTTGTTGATTATTACGAAGAACACTCAGCAGAATTCGAAAAGAGAAAATGCTTTCAACGTGGTGTTGCGGTCAGAGGCGACCGAGGGAGGGGAGCAAATGTAGATTCTGTCCTCAGGCCCGTGTTTCAGGCTAAAAAAAAAAAACTGCCAAAAGGTTGTTCATTGTGTTCAGTTTCGTATCCCATCCACATAGCTGACATGAATGACTGCAGACATGTATCCAACGAAAGCTACAAAAAGCCATAAAAGCGAAAAAAAAAAAAGGTTTCTTTACATTGCCAAGGGAAGTGCATTAAGCCAACATAAAAGGTGTGAGAAAGCCTACAGAAAACGTAGAGCCGTAGGCCCCACTAAGATGTCTGGGCGGCCCATGGTTGTGGTTATCGGGCTGCAA
>JAHWFP010038860.1:9188-27989 GCA_023313725.1 Lithobius niger
TAAAAAATATTTCTTTGTGTATTCCTTTGCTTGCTGCGAGCAAGCGCTAGAAAACATTGAACAGCGCTAGATGACACTAGATGCTGCAAACGTTCGTCTGGTGGCAACCCTCCTTTAAGCATTTCTAGTGATTAACAAATCGAAATCCACAAATATGACATAAAATGGATGTGGAAAGCTTGAAGTTAATCGGAGAATGGGTTCAAAAAGTTATGTAATAATAATATAATAAACAAATTCTGCCCTCCAATGGGGCACGGACAACGGAAGGGTAGCTAGGGCAACCACTTAGACCGTGCCGGAAATTAAAAGGTACAAGCAACCACAGCATCACTGATACACTCTTTCCAAAAAAGCGGACAAGTCCACAACGTTCAACCTCCTCCGGAAGACATCCACCGAAGGTGTGGACACGACCTCCTCAGGCAGGTAGCTCCACAGTGCTACGACCCTGTTGGTGAAGAAATATTTGCGGCAGTCGGAATTATACCGCGAGCCCCTCAGCCTCAAGGAGTGTCCGCGAGTAAAATTCACTTCGTTCAGGTCGAAAAATGGTAGATCAATGGGAATCAAACCATGAATGATCTTGTCGGTGAGGCTTCAGATCGGCTTTTAGGCGTCTCAGCCCCAAAGGCTCCAATCCGAGCACCCTCAACCGGGTTCCGGGTGAAAGTTTGGTCAGTTTGGAAAGTTTGGAAAGTTTGGTCATCGAAAGCGTAAACGACCTCTGAACCGACTCCACTCTGTCAATGTCTTGTAATAACCAAGGTGACCACACCTGGCTCGCGTTCAGACAAACAGGCGAAAGGACCATCACAGGATGAAAAGCTTATCTGCTCTACTTCGCACCGCGCACTGCTAAAAAGGGCACTCAAGGGTCGTAGGTCATCTAGTAAAGTAGTGAACCTTCACGTTTATGAATAGAATACATGTAATGGCAGCTCTAACCTCTGCGTTGCGTCATGTCGTTGGACCATTCAGCGATGACGAGTTTTTAGTTGGGATCCCGAGCGAGCGACCTATAATAGCGAACGATGGGTGAATGATGGCCACGCGTTATAGCAGGCCAACTATCAACCGGCCACGAACCGGAACCGGTCTGCCCGAAAAGATGAGACGACTCGTGTGCTCGGAACGAAGAGACGAAACAAAAGAAAACGAAAGAAAATTTCATGCAAGAAAAATAAAAAAACGAAAGATGCCACGAGCTCAAGATACAAAGTGGGACCATGGCCAGCAAACTATCCGGCTCGACCTACAACAATATTAGGGGGGTAGACAAAATGGCCACCACGAGTATCCATTTCATTTCTTCGAGGTCTGTTCGGGAATTGCCAAGAAAATCGCATCGGTGAATTTTTGTACGGTGAGCCCGCCATCTACTGCCAAATAGAGGTAAGTAATAGATATGCGTGAAGTAGACCCGGTTATCCCGAAATAATTGATCGTCTGCGAGAAACGGGATAGCCCAAATATCGAGCGGTGGCGAAATCGCGCGAGTTCGATTTTGCCACCCCGAGATTTGTGGACTGTTCCGTTTCGAGCAAAGATCAATTATTTCGGGATAACCGAATCTATTCACGTATATGCGGTATAATGCTAAGATGTGACGTCAAGCTAACTAAATCTCAAGCCAATTTTTTAAAGATTTTTGTTTGTAATTTTATTTGTGAATCATAATGAATTTAAGAATTTTTACATGCGACTTATGTAAATTTCTGAACGGAAACTTCCGGTAGAAACTTCTTGTGTACGAAGTCAGAGCGAAGGGGATAGACGTTCCGTAATACCGATGTTTGTGTTTTATGATAAAACTGTATTTTTTTCTACTTTAATAGTTTAAAGAAGATTAGAGTACAACAAGCGCTATTCGCTTGAGTCTTGTAGGTTTCTAGGTGTATTTAGGTGTATTTAAAAGTGTCAGTAGCCTAGCTGGTTGCAATGGGGTTGCTGGTTGAATTTGTGTTGTGTACGGTAGTTTTGCAAAGTCCGTCATTATATGTCACATGCTGGAGCAGGGGTTGTGTAGACCCCGGAAAAAGTGTCAGATTATCAAAAAAGTGTGGGTTATCAAAATTAACCCACGGTGACGTGGGTGGGTTTTCCGATTAACCGTATATAACGACTACACTTTCAGCGTGGGGATGTGTTCGCATGACGTCACCACTGCGCATTAACTGATAAAAACCTTAGTCATTCACTAACTTATCCCAGTAATCACTCGGAAAATAGCTTACACGTACAATAAATAAATTTCCGTATTTTCGCCACAACGCTATTAAATTTCTCTACTGCACGCGCTTCAGTAACTAGCGACATGTTCGTTTATACAGAAAGTATTTTAAGGCAGGCAGCATTTTTGTACGGAAGGTGTCACCCTCGGTTGACAAAAAATGGCAACAATACAAATCAATCGCATTAGCGGCGCTTTCGACGGCCATATTGTCCAACCCAGCCTCGTATACTATTTTGCATTCAAGATCCGGCCGGTATACCGTAGTCGAGCCCTAGTAAAACGGAAGATTTGAATTGAATGGATCAAGACGGAGTATAGACGGAAAGGAGGTGGGGGTGGGGTGAGGGGGGGGGGGCGATAGGAGTTAAAAGGGAGAACCTCCTTTTGTCTTTACGATCTCATAGCATGAGTGATTCGAGTTCTTTTCTTGGGAGTTGGTTATGCAACTGGCCGCTAAAAACAGCGATTAGTGACTGATTTACCTGCTGCCGCTGGTACATGCCACCTTAAAACTCGTTCGAGACAGTGCGGCAACTTAAAAGGAAATCGAGTAGGTTTTAAAGCTGATAAAAATTTATCACGAAACTACGTAAAAATAAAACTCTTCTTTTGAAAATCTCCACTAGTTGTCCATAGAGGTCGCCACATACCCCAAAACTCGTGTTGGCTGGCTCGCCGAACATACCCTGCTTGGCAATGTCGCTTTGTGGCGACCATATTGTGTATGTCTCAAAAACGGTTAAAGATCCAGCCTAATAGTTAGTAGTCATGGCGTGATAGTGATACTTGAGTTTGGCTGTAAATTCCATAACAAGGCGGCCTGGCGGCTGAGATATTTGCTTCACACTCCCACCAATCCCAGTGGTTCATAATTCTTTCAAGTATACATATACATGAGTAATGCTAATAACCAACTTAAACGAATGCGTTGTTGGTATACTGTGAATCTGTTGCATAATGATATGGCCCCATTGTTGTAGGCAACTGCTGATTAGCTGTTGTACTGCTGAATCTTTACCTGTGCCGTTGGTTTAGCATCCTTCTTCCCCCTTGGCTTCTCGTGTTTGTCGTGAAAATGACTTCCCTTAATTCATGCAATACAATTTGTGAACGCCGATAGATTGCCACCAAATTCCAGTGTTACGCATCCAGGACGTTGTGTAGTCCCAGCATCCCAGGGGATTCCAAGGCAGCACTGTTTAATTAACACATTTCTTGCAAAATGAATTTATTTAAGGTTTGTCATAATGGCTGGGGTTCCAGTCCCACAGCCGGATTTTGATGGGGTAATTTTCTGATCTTTTTTTTTTATAAGAACCTCCTCACACCCAGTGACGGCGCTAGGGGTGGGCCAGGGTATAGCATGACCCCCAAATATTCATACCCCACCCCTCCGGCTCCCCTGTCCTAACCACCAGAAAATTAAATAATAAAAAAAAACGTGCAGTGTAAACTTGAAATCCAATTACTAAACTGAGCTTTTATTTTTTTACGAAAGAAAATAGGAAAACGTCAACTCCATATTTCTGTAACCTTAAAGCATTTACAGTACAACGTATTTCTATACCATAGAGCATATACGAAGATCCATTATCAGTTAATTTCTACCTGCGTAATGTTGGCTATACCTCCTACCTATCTTAAACTAATAACCCATATTGGGTGCTTGGAAGGGATTTGAACTCGCAACTGTTTGATTAGCAGGACAACAGGACAACAGCATACGCTTACTTGGTGAACATTCGCAATTTTAAAACGTCCAATAAAATAATTATGACAATACCCTTTATCCAGCCGTTTACATTATTGTTGTTCTGCAAGTTAAGCTTTTAATATTGGCGTTTGCTGATATACATTGTTGCCTAATAACAATGTTTAAAACAATGTAAAACAATGAAACTGCTCATTCGGGGCCCCGTAACTCCGAAATGGAACGACCAATCGAAATTCTGCCTTAAGGTGCAAAACTACACCATGGTAACTATCCGTAGACACCATCCGCACCGTCACACACCAAATATTAACGGAGGAGATACGGTCGCAAAATTCGTGAAAGTTGGCTGCGCGGCTTTTAATCTATCTAGACACACGCTAGTGTGTCGCGCCAAGTTAGGCAACAAACATCACAACAAACATCACATCAATTCAATTGTCGAGGTTGTAAACCATTGTAGCGCGACGCCATTGCGTCAGTGTCATGTCTTGAAGCATAGTTGGGCACATTTCAGATACTTGGGGGAAAAATAATAATGCGGAACAAAAGCTTAAATTGTGTTGAAATCGTGAGCAGTGATCCACCTCACAAAAATTAACTCGTATAGGAATGTCAGCTAAGATGTTTTCAATGCAAAATTTGACCCTCAATAACGTTGTAAATGTGTTACCAGTCCGCTCATCCCCATGTTAATTTTCGTATGTGTGATTATACATCGATACCGAGATAACGGGAAAGCTTCCAGCTATGAAATTGGACGAATGGGTGCAGTACAAAACAAACTGCGTACCTTTTATGGTTTGGAGCTTCGGGCCTAACGAGAATGGAGTGGGTGGGCGCGTAAGTACGAAAATAATGTTAAACCATTGTTAGTATTGTCGGCATCGTCTCTCATTGGACAGCCAAAGTTCGGACAATGAGAACGTGTATACTGGCGTGCGTGCCTAGACACACACTAGTGAATCACGATAAATCTAAACGACGTTACAAAGAAATTGCATTCACGTCCAATTCACGAAAAATAAACCAACTGTAATAACAAAGTCAAAAACTGGTAAAGAGGCCACCAAGTTGAGAGTGGTTCGGCCCTTCAAAGGAGTGATATCAACACACCAAAACTAACTAAATAAAACAAATTACAACAAAATTAAAACCAAACCAATTAATTATAAAGCGGTGACTAAGTTGAGAATGGTTAGGCCTATAGGCAAAAGATAGTAGCGTATTGTTGAAAACCAATTTCTTGTTGAAGGGCACTTTATTACAAATCTGCACGGTAGTGGAGTTGAGCAATACATAATTAAAAAAAAAGGAGTGATATCATATCAAAAACCAAAACTGGTAAAAGGGGCCGCCAAGTTCCGAATGGTTCGGCCCTTCAAAGGAGTGATATCAACATGCCAAAACATTCTCCTACTTAATCGCACCGAATAATACTTTGGACGTTAAACGAAAACTTGAACATTGCTACCGAACGTAGCAAAGTTCTAGTTTTCATTTAACCTTCGAACTATTAAGCGGTGCAGTTAACTTGGCGAATGTTTTGGTGTGTTGATATCACTCCTTTAAAGGGCCGAACCATTCGGAACTTGGCGGTCCCTTTTACCAGTTTTGGTTTTTGAGCCGTGTATATATATGATTGAAGTCCTCTCTCCGGCAAAACTAAAACCGTTTCTATTCAATTTATTTCGACCAAACTTTTCCTAACTTTTACACCAACTTTTATGCAATTCCGTGCAAGAGTAAAAGTAGGGAGCCACACGGAAATTTGAAAACTGTTCACTTGTTGTTGTTCTTCTTCTGCTTGTGTGACACGGTTTCAGAAAAAAACTACTGCATCTTCCCTGGGCTTCATCCTCAGAGAGACCACTTTTTCGATTGGTCCTTCCATTCCGGAATTACGGGTCCCTGAACGATCATGTTGATTGTTTTACATTGTTTTAACCATTGTAATTTGGGAACAATGCCACTCATCAAACTCCAGATCCATTCTTCGTGCACGTGTTATTATGTCTTTGAAGGGCGAAATGAAAGATTCCGTGTTTCAGCTAAACGCATATAGATTTAAACCAAACTAAGCCACGTTGTTAATTTCGAGGCCTCGAAATTGGCAGCTAGAAACGATAGGATGGCGAATTTATTTCGTAAATGCAGGCTTTCAGAGCTGAGTTGAATTGTTTCAAAGTGGCCATCAACAATGCATGCATAAACATTGCATACATAAACCTTTGTAGCACGACGCCATAGCCGTACAAAAGGTACACGGACTACTAACAAAAACGTCAAGTGTGCCATAAAAAAGCGGGTTATATGATTGAAGTTTCACTTTACTTGTTAAAATGTTCACGGATAAAATTTGGATGATTTTTAATTGAATTAATCAAATGTACAAATGAGAAAATCGCATCTGTTTAAGTGCTGTTGTGCTTTACCTATCATATATTTAAAACGTAAAGCACAATAGCACTTAAACAGATGCAATTTTCTCAATTGTACATTTGATTATTTCAATTAAAAATCATCCAAATTTTAACAATATGACGTTTTTGTTAGTAATCTAGACATACGATAGTGTGTCGCCGCCAAGTAACAGTAAATCATCCCATTGTAGATATCCGATTGTTAAAAATTGATTGTTAATGATAAAAAGGCGGCTCACTAGCAAACATGTGTCTGTTAACTGTAAGCAATTGAAAGCATATTTTGGCATGTTGAGGATAAATCCCAATGCGACAGAAATGTTTCAAATTGTGGAAAATGTAAGGGGAAGGGTCAGAGATTAAGAAAAACTAAAATTTAAAGGATGAGTGTACACCAATCATAGAGAAAAAGATGCGTCAATCTAGTTAGCTAATAAGATTATTCCCATGTTAAATCCCATAGACTTTTTGCTCATGGCTAGCGCAAAATGTAGAAGGCCTATACGTACCTGAACTTTTGCACACGGATACATAGTGATCTGAGGATGGTCCTTTTGCATCCAAAGTTGCAAGTTGCAACCAAAGATTTTAAGCAACAATGGCTTGAACAATCAAGACTGGTCCTTAGACTTATTGTAAAAGCCTGGACGAACTAAAAACTGAACTGTAACGAAGGATAAAATAAAGAAACATTAACGTTGCCGTGGATTGCGTAAGAATAAAGGGATGCGCGTTAGATGATGGTTACGCAACAATACGAGCATACACGAGCTAATGGGTTTTTTTTAATAACCCAAAAATAAATTGCTTCGCATTCCGCTGTTTTAGTAACAGCGACCTTCGGGGGTTTCTGCGTGACTAAATGTGAACGAAATCTTGAAAAATTAAGAGGAAGGTGAAGGGCTAAATAAAACAACTGAAGGCGATGCGCTGATTGAGTGAGCGAAGCGAACGAAATCAGCAATTGTTAGTCAGTGTGTGCAAAAATGGGATTGAAGCAGCTTAAACAGAAGGTGTAACCTTATGTACGTTCACAGTCCTATGAAAGTTGTGATATCTGCCCAAAACCAAAACTGGTAGAAAAACCCGCCAAGTTTCCAAAAACGATCGGTCTTTGAAGGTAGTGATATCATTCCACCAGGCAAAGGCCGCCAAGGTTAATCCTATTAGCAAAGTTAATTGCACCGAATAATACTTTGCACGTTAAAGTAGCAATGTTCTAGTTTTCATTTAACTTTCGAATTAGTAGGTGCGATTAACTTGGCTAATAGGATTAACCTTGGCGGCCTTTCCCTGGTGGAATGATATCACTACCTTCAAAGGTCGATCGTTTTTGGAAACTTGGTGGGTTTTTCTGCTAGTTTTGGTTTTGGGTGGATATATATTTCGCTTGGGAGCAGACTTAGCTCAGGAGCAGACTTACTGATATGAGCCGACTTGATGGAGGCTTTGTTAGGGAGGATTAAACAAACGAAGCTTCAACAATCACAAAGAGAGAGAGCGGGTCCATTCTTGCCATGGTAGCAAAGAAAAAGGGCGAGCGACCGACAATGAGAACGGATATGCGCCCGAACAATTAGAAACAAAAACTATTACATCAATAATGCTGACTATTACAGCCGAGTTGAATCAGCGGAAATCAGCTAGACCGGCGTATGTTACGCCGGGAACAACTAGTGTATAGATAAATCCGTAAATCCTGTTTGCGAGAGTCCTGGTCATTGTTATTCTGTAATGTCTAGTATGATGACAATTAAGAGGACTATAGTTCGATGTATTACTTGTATTCAGTTGTTGTATTGTTTGCTGTGGATCCTGACTGGGGGTCGCGGCCCCAATAAAAAAAAATTCAATTCTATTATCATGGTTGTTGAAATATTTAATCTAGACACACGCTAGTGTGTCACCGCCAAGTAACAGTCGATCATCCCATTGTAGACATCCGATTGTTAAAAAATTGATTGTTAATGATAAAAAGGCGGCCTCACCAGCAGATGCGTCTGTTAATACTGTTAAGCAACTAAAAGCATATTTTGGCATGATGAGGATGATGCGATCCCATTGCGACAGAAATAAATCTTTCAAATTGTGGTAAATGTAAGGGGAAGGTGCAGAGATAATGAAAGTTAAAGGCTGAGTGTCCACGATTCATAGAGAGAAAGGTGCGTCAATAACGTTGTTTTTATGTTACTGACTAGCAAGCAACTAGTGGTAACTAGCTAGTAACTGGTGGTAACTAGCTAGTAACTAGTAACGCTAGCTCTATGTTAATTCCCATAGACTCATTGCTCATGGCTAGCGCAAAACTTAGAAGGCCTACGTAGCTGAATTTTGGCACATGGATGCATGGTGATCTGAGCATGTTCCTTTTTTTGGTTTGGGGAGTTGAATAGGTCAGGACAAATGCGTGGGAGGGTTTTGAAATTCGCCACCAGCGAATTTAAATTTCGTTTCTTTTCCAATTTGCAACCAAAAATTTCAAGCAACAATGGCTTGAACAATCAACACTGGTCCTTAGATTTATTGTAAAAGCCTGGACGAACTAAAAACTGAACTGTAACGAAGGACAAAATAAGGAAACATTAACGTTGCCGTGGATTGCGTAAGAATAAAGGGATACACTTGCACATTAGATGATGGTTACGCAACAATACGAGCATCCACGAGCTAACGGGGTTTTTGCGAATAACCCAAAAATAAAATGCTTCGCGTTCTGCGGAAGCGACGTTCGGAGGTTTCTGCTTAACTAAATGTCAACAAAATCTTGAAAAGTTAAGGAGAAGGTGTAGGGATAAACAAAACAACTAAAGGGGATGCGCTGATTGAGTGAGCGAAGCGAACGAAATCAGCGATTTTTAGCCAGTGTGTGCAAAAATGGGATTGAAGCAACTTAAGCGTGTGAAGAATGGTAACTAAGCCGTGTCAATTTGGCTAATCTAACGGCTAATTGTCAATGGTAAATTTGAAATTATAAATGTGAAAATTTATAGAAATAAAATTCCTCTAGAAAAAAAGATCTAATTAAGATAAAACGGTGTAACCTTATGTACGTTCACAGTCCTATGAAAGTTGTGATATCCAAAACCAAACCCGCCAAGTTTTCTAAAACGCTCGGCCTTTGAAGGTAGTGATATCATTCAACCAGGGACAGGCCGCAAAGGTCAATCCTATTAGCCAAGTTAATCGCACCCAATAATTCTTTGGACGTTAAATGAAAACTTGATGATTGCTACAGCGAGTAGCAATCTTCAAGTTTCATTTAACTTTCGAACTATTAGTCGGTGCGATTAACTTGGTTAATACCTTGGCGGCCTTTCGCTGGTTGAATGATACCACTACCTTCAAAGGCCGATCGTTTTTGGAAACTTGACGTGTTTTTCTACCAGTTTTTTTTTTTTTTTTTGGGGGGGGGGGGGGGTGGATAATTAACTAAGCAAAAACTGTTCGCCGTTTAGAAAAACGCAATTTGAGCTTGTATCCCCATAGAATTCACAACTATGAAGGCACATAAGTCAAAAACGGACTTTACTCTCTGAAAGACGCTGTAGAACATGGCCGGATGCCAACAGCCATAGCGAGCCAGGCCCACTGCTCAACCAGTTGGGACCGGTCCGCACCTGTTAGCCAGGCACATGAAATAAAGCCTAAGGCCACTTCCATTGTTGTCCACAGTATGAAATAAAGCTGGAGAACCACTGAAAGGCCAGTTGGTGTTAGGGAGACAACTCGGAAGGATGCTCACGAAGACTGCTAGGAGTAGACCAAGCTGCAACTTGTGTTTAATGCCTAATATGTGTTACTTGGTGCATAGGCCCATAGCTATGGAGTGAGTTGGGCTCGAGATATACATAAAAACAGTCGTCCACTCCCTGAGTCGTCATATATTTTGGGGGCTCGTCCGGGATAGGAAAATTCATGTTTCTAAATCATCGGGATAGAAAAAGCATGAATAAAATTTGAGCGGATGATTTTTGCAAATTTTTTCTTATTTAGTCGAGAGAAAAAATAAGCGAAAATTCTGGAAGTTATACTGTAGAAGCTGATGGGCTCTGGAATATAACAACCAAACTTTGTCTTCGTCTCCGATCTGAATTTCTCATTTCTGAATTTTTCTTTTAAATCTTTGCTTCTAGGATTTGAATTTTCATGTTTTCATTTTTGACGAATTCTTGTCTTGTTTCTAATTTACTTTTTTAAAGTTGAAACTAAGCGAAACTAAGTACATAGGAATTTGGCTGAGTCTTTTTTTAGACTGGAGCATGGAGGTCCAGGAATAACGTCTGAAGATTGCCTCTTGCTTCCGCATCCTCATGCAGGTGGGTGGTTAATCTCGGGGTGACTCTAGATATGTGTTACGTAGGGTTTTTCCGTTGTTTGTGATGTCGGTTGTTGACTATTTTCTATGGTTTGTAGCGTCAGGCCCAGTCAAGCGTATTCGGAATGTCCAAGTGAGTGTGAATGTGTGCTTGCATCTGATTACGGGGTGTGGGATATTATTGGTAATTTTGGCTTTGCATGCTAAGACGGATGTAGTGCCACTAATTCATAGTGTTCAGGGTCAACTAGA
The DNA here is from genome assembly GCA_023313725.1 of Lithobius niger. Classification (NCBI taxonomy): domain Eukaryota; kingdom Metazoa; phylum Arthropoda; class Chilopoda; order Lithobiomorpha; family Lithobiidae; genus Lithobius; species Lithobius niger. The sequence continues at coordinate 20,126 of JAHWFP010038860.1, forward strand.
GCGCATCTTCTTGTGGAACTGCAGTCATCCAGACGGTGATCGTGTGGGTCAAATTCTGCTTAACTACTCACGTTGTTAGAAAAGATGGTGTCTTACTTAGGAGTGGCTGAAGGGTCGTAACACCAGCCGAGAAATAGCGTGTGTTAGATTTTCATGCTAGTCTTGCTTTCCTTCCATTTGTACCTCGGATTCTGGCTCAAGCAGCTTCATATGTTGATATCTCCACGTGTTTATCAAGGTTTCTTTTCTGTGCCATAATCAGGGTGAGGAATCAGAAGCCTTTTGTGATGTTTCTTATTTGCAATTTGGAAACATTATAACGGGATCTAGATCCCGGATTTCAAGCGTCAGTTCTCTCATCCTCTACCCCACCTGCCTAAAATTGTGCTGGCGCAGTGTCAGTACGGCTCAGCGGTAGGACCTCGGCCTTTGGTTACACTTCCCCCAGAGCTCATCAGTTTTGGGTCAGTGCATCCAGTGAGATAGAGGCTCACTCGTCTGTTGGGTATCCCATCAAAACAGCACGTAGATAATGGCGTGCGTCAAAACAGCGACGTCATAACAGTATGATGACAATACAGCACACGTCATAATAGCGTACGACAAAACAGCACGACGTCATAACAGCGTGACAACAAAATAGCTTGGAGTAAAACAGCGTGTGACAAAACGGCACAAAAGGTGTTTTAAAACGATGACGTTTCGAGAATTGTAAATGCTCACCTCAGATCAAAGTATGTACAAAGTTAGAGTTCCACAATTTGTACACCCTACTAACGCCTGTACCACAGCTTTCTAACATAAGCAGTGCTCAAACAATTACTTGGTCAGCGTGCTTGAACTCTAAGTAATGACTTGAGCAATGGTCGTACCACTGGTATACTAAACTTGAGCATTACTTGGCCAAGTCACACTCGTAAGTAGTGCTTGCGGTTTATCGGTTTATCGTGTAACCACACCTGGAAACGGGTGGCTATGGGCCTCCGTAGTTCTGCCAGCATGCCCCAACAAAGTGCGACCGCGTGCATTTGTTCGGTTTTTTCCTGGAGTGGCGGCTGCCATACCGATAGCTAAAATGCAAAATCAGAGAATCAAAAGAATCAGAAAACTCAAAACAGACGTTGTTGGATTGTTTATTACCGGCAACAATGACTTTTAACCTCTAATATTAAGAGAAAATTCTCCCGAGTGGAAAGGAAGGTGTTGTTAGGATTAATTGAGAACTTCAAACTAAGTATCTATGCATCTCCTTTCCTGGGTGCAATTCTATAACCTATCCCCGGGCCTGTGCAACCTCTCCAAGGTAGGAGCTTTCGTCCCCAGACAATCCGTGCCTGGACTGTTCGCCCCCCCCCTCCCCCCCCCCCCCAGAATACTTACCACCGGAATGTACCGGACATCTATCACACATCTGGCAGTACACAGTCAGTACCGTGGGGGAGGGGAGGGGGGTAGGGACTGTGCTTTGAGATGGAATGACAGGGCATCCGAAACCCTCACCAGCCTGAACTGCCGAAAACTCTCTGCTGAAATACATGAAGAATGAAACTCGGGGTGTCTGCAGTCAAAACTGTTGGGGGGCAATGCTTCCTGCGGGAAAAACCATCTTAAATCCTCCCCAATCTGAACTTATGGGGAATCACTGTCGTTTGCAGGTATGCACAATCAGAATTGTACCGTAGTCTGTTGACTTTTTCAAACCAGAGATTAGTACAAATTAAAGGCTCCTTCCGGCAGTTCGGGACGAAAAGTCCGGGCACCGGCATCTCAAGTCGGTGTTACAGGCAAATAACGTTGCGTACATAGGTAAACGAAAAAAGAATTTGAGGGTTAGAGCACGTCCACTAGTATTATAATCGTCTTGAAACTCAGTGGGTAGACGCATCTCGTATTATTGGGATGTTCTAGCATATCCCCCGGCCCGTGCTACCGCTTAGGTCAGCTCAAAAGGAAATAACGTTGAGTCGATCACTGCCCCGTAGTTGGCTTCTCCTTGTAAAGTCGACAGCAGCGTAGCTAGCACTGGAAAAATAAAAAGTGCTTTGATCGCTGCAAAAATCTGCATGCATGCTGGGGTAAGTATCACAGGTATAGCAACGAAGTTTCAGCCACATATCTTTTCGATATGCAAAACGAACTGTTTCCATCTGCAGCAACGGTTACTTAAGTCTACTCATGACAGGACTTGACCATTTACTCATATCCAGGCATTACTTAGCTTTCAGGTTGGGGTTTCAAGACACCAGTGGTAGGAGACGATAACTTAAGTCATTACTTAAGCATGGAAATAAATTCATTTCTCAGGTACCAGATAGTGGTACCAAACTATTACTTAAGCAGCAACTCTGACTTAAGTCTTTGCGTAAGTACTCCTAAAGCGCAACTGTGGTACGGGCGTAAGACAATTTCTTAACACACCCTTAAGTGATGTGTGGGCAAAAAACATTACCATTACCGACTTATTGCTTTAACTGGTTTGCGTTTTTTATTACATCCACCTTATAAGGATTTTTTAGGAGTTCTGATTTTCATGTAGTGATAGCTCTATCAGGGAATTACGCATTTATAAATGTAAGAAGTAATGATGCTGGTTAAAAAGACTTGTAATCAATAAAAATAAGTAAATCTGACACACTGGATAAAGTCAAATCAGTCTTGTAACTGAAAGTTGTGTCTGATTTGACTATGATTTGAAAGCAGCTATGCCACTTTTCATGTACGGGTTCGTAACATTACTCTGACGGTGTCGTTGTTTATTGCCTCAACTCAATCTAAGACGGAAAGAGAATGTGATGTATTTTTGGATGACGAATTGAAATGTATCATGCAATAAAGATGCATTACGGACCAATCCAGTGTACAAATTTCATCTTCGTCATGACACAACTTGAAGGAGTATCCAGGACTATATTGTATCATGATCATCGGTAACGACCGAATGAGATGGCGAAATAGTCTGTGACCAGGCTGGGGTCAGCACCTACTTCTAAGTCAAGAGTTCGTTGATCAAGTTCAACACGCTCTGTCCACACCCTATTTCTTCACGTGCTGGGAGACCTCTCTCCATCTACCTGACCATCCCCTCACAATGAAGAAGACTACCCGAATAATCTCATCATCGAGAGACAAGAGATCGCCTTCATCTGTCCTATCATTCTGTCGATTACGAAGAAATACAACCTCGCAATCATGATTGCTGAACCATGGCCCTACAAACCCCTCCAAGAGCCAACGAGGACTAATAAAGCCAAGGGCATCGTTACTCTGTTAGCCGCCGTAAATATTCAAATCGGAAAGCACAATTCCACTGCCATGCGAGAGGAAAAGGCTGGAAATCAACTGTACTGAGTCACTTCTCACCAGACCCTTAAGTGGCAACTCCAACCCTGGTTGATGCCTGGAATCTCCTAGATAACGGATGTCTCGTCATGATGATGAGGACAATGGGTCCTGAAGTATATGTTCGATTCCAAACGGTGTGTATGACCAAAACCATCTGGGATTGAGTATCCAACGATTATGCGCACACCAGTCAGGTCCATCAACTGCACTGTCTGGCGGATCTCACTTACATACATATGTGGTCGACGGAAGATATTGGGTCATATACCAGATGAGCTCGTGGACTACACGAAGACATCTTGCAGACTGGGCACTTGTTACCTGGGGTACAAGCATGTTCTTAGCTGTTACATGGAATCGCTAGCCTACCTTGAGTATGGTGAGGGAGGCACTTCTCAAGAGTGGGCGACCTCTGGCGTTTAACATGATTCAACAGCAGTTAACAGAAAGTATAGCCACCAAGAAGTATTCTTACAAAGTACAAGTCTGTCAATATATTCTACCAGATGCAAGAATCTGATCACATTGAACAATGTAATCAGTACCACGACCCTTGCAGAATCCTTGCAGAACTCAATTCCAACCATACTATAGATCATTTCAATGCAATTCACCTGAAGTCTCATGCAGTGTTGACAGAAGGGCATATGCTTATACAATCCAAGATGTCGAGGACGATTCCCTCAACCAGGACACTGGGACACAACCAGGACCACAACGAAGCTAGCATCGTTCGTTGAAGTTCTGTGTTTACTGACCACAACGATACCACAATTTTCGTCAGTGCAATGACACAGACCCTCGAGCCCTTGTGAGATGTTTATCTTGTTACGGCTATGACCAGCACATACCCCAGTCTTCACGACTCAGGTGCAACATTAGACCTGGTTTGAAGCTCCTATGAAAATGTGGATAGGTCTAAATGTTCATGAGTGGAAATATGCCCAGCCTCTGACGGAGCATGTGCATTTGGTGCACTGATAAGAAACCTACCTGTCTTAGGGTATGACCGTAAAGATCGATCTATTAACAGCATTGTGATATTACATAATGGAGCTGAGGTACCAACAGCAACAACAAAATCTGCTTTTGGGATTTTGATTAATTAACTATAGCCTAAATGCCAACTTAAGGCCGCAAGGTATGCATTTAAGAAAACGTATCCGCCTCCACAGCTTAGCAACGTTCGGTGTACAATCAAACCATCTATTCAAGGTCAATTTACATATCAACACCTTCTTCGATGTCACTGGTAATACAGTCCTAAGAGAAATTAAAGAGGTCTATGCCCTAGGTAAAATTGACATTATTTTTTGGTTACCCTTCCGTAAGTGAACCTGGTCAGGGGATGACGTCTCATCATGAATTTTATTTGTCACATGTTGTAACAGATTTTAGTTCAAAATGATGTTCCTCTTAATGAAACACACCCTTTCACTGTTAATCAAAATACTAACCTACCGTGTTTTTCCACCGCTGTTAAGACAGGGTGTGACCTTACCTTCATTTGGTATGCAGTCCACTGTGATAAATGCAAACCCTTTTTTACAACCTACTAATATCCATGAAACGATCTTTACCAAAGAAAACCGGTGTACGACCTTAAATTCCGAGTGTGCTAGCTTTGTCTAACATAGTGTAGCTGGAGCGTCAACTTCTCGCATTCTGAACCTACTCACTTGGAGGGGTACTCTCAGGAGTCAAGGCAATCCTCCCAATGGTACGTCATGCCCGTCCCTCCTCCCTGTCCTTTTACACCTCATTTATACCTGAAAAATGCCTCCGTAGCACTTGACATCAATATGTTTCATAGACGGATGGGACATATTTCATATCAACGACTACAACAACGTATGATTAAGAGTGGAACCTTACTAGCACCTCCTATCATGGGTCGCCCCTGGGTTCCTGCAATATATGTATAAAATCTAAGCTTAAACGTAACAGTCACCTTTTTATTCACAATTCTACACTGGTTAACCAAATGCTTCACTAGTAACCCTTCCCATTTTCTACAGAGGAACAGTGTTATTCGTCATAGTTGACATGCATGGGAATCTGTAGATTCTTTACACATATTTTGATCGAGAAGGATCGTGTAGTAGACACGATCTAGTAGTACACAATTGATGAAATCCGTTTTCGTCAGGCTGAAACCGGTCAGTCATTAGCACGACTTGTGAATGACGTAGCATGATGTATCGCGCCAATCGTTTGCAAACGATTCTAAGCGAGAACAGTACCCAGCAAACACAGTTTATCCGAAGGAAACTATTTCAGAAAGATCAAATCACAGCGTTAAGGCATTGCATGCTCACTTTTAGAAGATGCAGGTCTGCCAGAATTTTTTTTTCTGGGGAGGGGGGGGGCCCCCCCGCCTGCTTCCATGCTTCCTACTTACACACCAGTGCCTGCACCGCTGCATTACCTTGTGACATATCCCCCATCCAGGCTTGGAGTTGGACGAAAATCCCGGTTTCAATTCCCAGACTCATGATGATATGTGAATGTTTTCATCATTGTTACTACTCACTTGTCATTCTTAGCTGTTCTTAATGTTGGCTCCATTCTGTTTCTGCTTTTTTTTGCTAATATTTGTAGCTAATTTCCATTTTTTAACCTTGTTATTGCCTAGTGTGTTTTTGACTGTGGTTTGTGTACTGATATTAATATTCAAGTGACATTAGCAGCGATATTGATAGTGTCGAGTTAGAATAGTGGTCTAGTGCAGTGGAGGAGGCTGAACCCAAATGCCAGGTTTCGCTTCCCGGAATCATGATGATATGCAAATTTTTCGTCATTGTTACTACTCACTTGTCATCCTTAGCTATTCACAATGTTGGCTCCATTGTGTTTCTTCCTTTGTTACTAAATTTGCAGTTAATTTCCGTTTTCTTCGACCTGATAAGTCAACTGGTCATCTTAAGCAGCTATGTTGCCTCCTATGCGTTCTTCATTTGTTGCTGTATGGTGCTACCATTAAACAGTCCAATTTGCGCTCTATCGTATTGTACAATTTAGATGTTCAACTGGATAACATTTGCTCCCAAGCACCAACACTTGTTGCTTTTGAGAATACGTTGAAAAGTATTGATCTACTATATGAAATATCTGTGTTAATATGACAATGGCCTCGGTCGGCCTGCTGCTTTCTGTTTAATTAGTATAGTTGTTATCCTTAATTGCGAAGGCAGGGTAACAGTGGGTATTAACTATCCCATCCGTGACACATTTTGCTTATATTCTTAGTAAATGAATTATTCATTTGTGACTATGACATCTTCTACGTTCCAATAAATCGTAGAGGTAGAATTGCTGGGAACTCTTAAGATATTGCAGAGTTTATCAGGTTGGTATGTTAGTTTATGCATGGTAAGCTCAGAGTTCATGCTCCTTCGCTAATTACAATGTGTAATGATTAATAGAAAATTGCGGAATTTGTGAAAGAGCTTGTTACAGAATTGATGAAGATTGATTTCCCTGCATCACTTTGTATGTAAAGTTTGAGATGAAAAACCGCCTTCGATTGTGTATTTCCTCATTGAAATTAGGTGTAGCGTGCACCCACTCTCGTGCTGCACCTAGTTATTATTTTGTTACTTTACTATACGTATAAATCCTGAGGCTTCCCCAGCTTAGTACATGAAATCACGCAGCCACTCATTATTAATGAATTATAACTGTACCTTAATACACATGAAACCTATCTCCGTTGCCTTAATCGAGCCGATATCCGTTCTGTTTATAATGGTACCGTTAACATACTGGCACAATACTGGCACAATAAAGTTATATCCTGTCATTAAAATTGCGGAGTCTAATCGTTTGTTTCTTAAATGGATCTAACCGTTCATTAAATCCGGTGGCAACATTTCCACTCATGGCTCATTATTAACTGCCGTAATTTGCCGTAACTTAATTTGCCGTAATTTGGAGTGCGATGTATAGTATCCTAGGGGTGCTTCAATAGCTCTGTCCAAGGTTCATTAGTTAGCAACATTGAACGTAAAAATTTTCCGTTTATGAAATGTAATGTGACGATTCAGTGGCTCAGTGCTAACATTGTGGTAACATTGTGCTTCAACATTTTCTGTTTATAAGCTAATCACGTGGTGATTAAGTGGCTCACTGTCAAGATTGAACATTGAACGTCAAAAATTGTCTGTTTATGAACTAATCACGTGGTGACTGAGTAGCTCAGTGTCCAAAAGGTGGTAACAATGAACTCAAACTGTTCTTTTTATGAACTAAATACATGGTGGTTCAGTGGCTCAGTGTCCAGAGGTGGTAACATTGAACGTCAAAATTTCTGTTTATGAAATAATCACGTGGTGATTCAGTTGCTTAGCATCAAGAGGTGGTAACATTGAACTCAAATTTTCTTTTCATGAACTAATTACGTGGTGATTCAGTGGCTCAGTGTCAAGAGATAGTAACAGTGAACGTCAAAATTTCTGTTTATGAACTAATCACGTGGTGATTCAGTTGCTTAGCATCAAGAGGTGGTAACATTGAACTCAAG
>JAHWFP010038865.1:0-15160 GCA_023313725.1 Lithobius niger
TGACGTCATCAAAGGCATTAAAAGGGGGTAAGCGCACAATGATGACGCTGTACAATTCTTCAAAACTAGTCCTGTGTGGACGTACCTCGTTTCGGCTCGTCGCACCTTTGGGTGTGGCATCTTTGGTTACGTTACAAAGGTGTACGTAGGTGATTTTTGCCACTTTGTCCGTTTGTAGTGATTTAATATTTGAAATAAGTTACCTAAAGCACATTATGATCCTGCTAGTATCTGACTGTGTGCCGTTAGCAATCCGATTTAACATTAACGGTAAATGAAAAACGACTACTGTTTACTACTTAGTCAAGTCGTGGTAACTTTAGTCGCCATATTGGAAATGTGACCAAAAGTGACTTCCGGTTGTCTCCCATTAACTGTATGGCAATAATGTGTAGGGCTAAAGTTGTAGGGCACAAAATTTCCGACATAATATTGATATCGGATGAAAATTGCCAAAAACATACAATTGAATGGTTTAGTCTACACAAAATGAAAGATTTTGTTCTATGTAGCCCCGTTTGCATTGTAGCTTTTGTCTCTGATCACATATGTAAATTGCACACAGCTGCGTAAAGAACGGGTTTACGTCAATATATACCGGAACAGGAATTGAAGAAAATGCATACGTGATGCAAACCGCGTTGGTTTATCTAAAAGAGTTGGTAAGTTATCACGATTTTTCTATCTGTTGCATATACCGTGAAGTAAAGGTTATTACACGCGTTCCAAGTACCGAGGTCAACAATATCGAGGACCCGCAAGGGCCGAGCCATTGTTGAGCTCAGTACGAGAACAGCAGGTAATAAGCAATTATCACCCAGTCGCTTAACAAATGAAAAATGCAATGACTGTCGTTGTTGTTGCAACATCATTCTTGTTCTCTGAAGAGGAAGGAGTGGTTAACGCTCGTTAAACCCTTTGAAACTTCGGGAAAAATCGACATTAGGAGTCCTTCTTTAGTAGTGCTGATAGGTTCTGCATACATTTCAGCAAAAATGGTTACGTCCAGACAGATCCTCTATTGCATAATATTAAAGTGGAAGCATGGCTGAGTTTTTGGACATATTTGTGTAATAAATGAGAAAATAAATAGGCTGAGTAAAATTGTAGACCAACTCCGGTAATTGTTACATTATTATACATACTAGCATCGTACCCGGCTTCGCCCGGGGATTCGTTTGACCCGTGGTTGTTTCCCAGTATTTGCTCGGTGCTGGCTGATTGTTCACTGGAACAGTCGATTTTTGTTTTTGTAACACTCCCCCTTTCCGCCAATCCTCTCCCTCCCCTCCTCCTTTTATCCCGTCCTCTCCCTCTCCTCTTGGTTTCGTTCCCTTTCTCCTCTTTGCTGCACGTAGTTGAACACGTACCCGACTTCCGGCTCCCGGGTCCCGTGCTTGTTTGTTTGTTCTCTTTTAGGTTCAGTTAATGCGTAATCGTATGCTTAATGGTAACAGTCGCTTTGCTCCCCCCCGCACTCCACTCCCAGTCTTTGGCTGTGGCTTAAGCGATGCGTGCCGTGTGAAAAAGAAGTGTGCATGACGTCATGTAATATTTGCCCTTGAGATTACCACGGTGTTTAGTTAGAAGGATAATTGTTAGAGCAAATTGTTAGTCGAGGCAACAATGTGCCAATTTCAACTTCTTTTCAGGGCAACAACGTCCCAGTTTCAACTTCATGCCAAAGAATTGACACACTCCACGTTTTCATTGTTCCCCTTCCGGGGGTCGTTGCGGTTGCTTCATTTCTGCTATGAAACTTTGGTTTATAATGCAAAGATTACACACTTATCTCACGGTCCCTAACTTTCACAATGCTAAAAACGGTCAGCAATAACTCCCGTATTACCGCACCTTACAGTGCGTGATATTCACATCGCCACACTAAAGTGTGGTGGCATGGGTGCCATGTACAGTAAATTGGAGGTGAACGACGTAATTTTTACATGATGAAATTTCCGTGATGTAACATGATAATAAACATCAGTCCATTTAAATAAAAACAGCGTTTCTCGTACACCTTTTTTTTAAAGAAAATCCCATACTCAAGACCAATCCCCCCCCCCGCTCAAATGGTATGGACCGCAAACTTGACTGCATCAATACAAAATTATGCGAATGTTAACGACACAATGTTTGCATAAACAACACATCTATGAAAGCAAACTTATCATTTATCCCAACAATTCTGTTTTTTAATTCAAAAGTTAGGGACCGTGAGACAAATTATTTATACCTCCCGGGGATAACTGTATCGGATTTATGAGCCAATGGGTGATAGCCTTTACGTGGCCAACCGCTCGAACTATGCCTCGATGGCGTCTCGGCCCTGACGTCATCTTGACATAGTTCTCGCGGATTGGCCGTGTGCGGGATATCGCCCATCGGATGATAATTCTTTTACAATTTGCAAGGGATGGTACAACTATTATTTATTTGGTAATGTAAATTGTAACTTTGATATCAACCCATTGAGAGTAACAAGTATAGTTGGCGTAGTCTCGTTTAGGGTTTCCAACCTGATACACGGATGATTTACAGACCCGAAAACCCAGGGTTTGGTAAAGCCCAAAACCCTGGTTTTTCGGGTTTATTATTGTGGTGAAGTGAAGGCTTAAAACCACGATTTAATTTTAATTTTAATTTTCACCTCTATTTTTTGCTCCATTATTTTGGCATATTCGCGTCATCGTGGCTGAGTTGTGAGAGAGCTAAGCCTGGTTGCTGGAGGTTTGCGGATCTGGTCGAACCCCTGGAAAGGGGATCTTGGCAAAGTCCCCGCCAGGACTGCCGGCCAGGGTAGCGTGAGAGACTACCATGCTCCTTCAGCGGCTATGGGACATATTCTGGCCAATTACGGACAATTTTTCGGCCCCGACGATGATTGGAGGTTTCCCGGATCGATTCCCTGTGTTGGCACCGCCCTTTACCAGATATTTCTTCCTCTCTAAAAAGTCTGGTAATGTTCAAAATTGAGCCGATTCAGCCATACAAGCATTAAGTTGCTTCGGTTGACTTAAGGCTCAAAGAAATTAATTTTTTTTAAAAATAAATAAAATAAAAAAAAAAATTATGGAGAGAGACGATGCGAGTGAGATGCGCCACGTAGCCATTGGTCAGTAATGGGTCTCAGGAAAGTCTCCTTTCCCCCCCCCCCCATTGCTATACCAACCAGCATTGTTGCTTTACTTTCTGTTCGAGATGCATCTAGCTCAGCTGGTAGCTACGTTACGCTGCAGTTGATGCAATTTAATTTTAAACGACAGGATTTGTTTAAGTAGTTTAAGAAATTTTCAAGAAGTGTGTAAAAAACTTAATAAATGTTACTAGTTTACTGCAACTTTTTTAAATTGTCATATTAGCAATTTTGCGAGGTGAGACTTATGAACGTACGGTGCATGTTGTTCAATTTTGTGCAAAACCAGGGTATCCGGAAAAACCCGGGTTTTAGGACGCGTTTACGCAGCGACTCGCCTTTGCATTCTCGCAGCTAGAAATCAATCGCGATGGCAAAGGTGACATTGCCATGGTAACAATGCTAAATTGATTAGCTAAATCCGACATCGTTTGAGTAAATACTTGCAGTCTTATAGTCCGTGCCAATAATATAAAGAATTCTTCATGACGAAACAATTTTCCCAAACGCTTCTGAACTCACGTTATTTGCTGGTTTCGTTCCGAGGCGGCAGACATAAAACCGCCGCCATGTTGGAATTTGAGGTGATTTCTAGCTTCTAGCTGCGAGAATGCAAAAGCGAGTGGTAGCGTAAACGTGCACTTACATTTTTCAAACCCGAAAACCCGCGGTTGGCATTTAGGACCAGGTTTGGAATCCCTAGTCGCTTTAAGTGTACGTTGTCATACGCAATCCCAATTAATAATATATGCTTGGTAAGAACACCCTTTTGCTATACCGACGACATAGCCGTTCATTAACCTAATAAAAGAATAAATAAATAGACATAAATTGCTGCAAATAATATAAAGACAAAGTGGAAATAGACCATCAGCAAAAATCACACACTAGAAATAACCAGTAACCAGTTTTATGCACTGGTACTTCATTCAAGTCATGTGACCCAGATTCGAACCAGCGACCCATTCTATCACCAGATCACTACCACACCGCCTTTACGATACGACCACGTGTCTACTGGCATAAACCAAGCCCACCCAACAGTTATTCCTGTGGAATAGTGGCCATATCAGTGAAGGCTAGTGAGCTAATGATGAACTCGTTCGCTGGTTCGAATCAGGGTCACACAACCTGAATACAACGTTTACGTGCGTAAAGGTGGCTTGCTGTATTATGTTATTTCTCGTGTGTGATTTTCGTGGGCGTATCATTTCCACTTTACTAATTAAAAGCATACTGAAATGAGATAAGGACCAGCGAACAATACTTTCATGGCGCCTATCAGGTATGATAAGGCCTCTGTCTTGCTATACCGGCGACATAGTCGTAAATTAAATTAAAAGCATGCTGAATTACGATATGGCATAACAAACGATATTGCCACAACGGCGCTTATCAGATATCCGATTATCTAGGTTGGTCGTTGTCCTTGGTTCGGTCATTATTCATATGTTGTCACGTGAGTTTGGTGACGTAGGCTAACCCGGTACTAGTGTACAAATGGCTGGTGATGGCCTGGGAAGCAGAGCTGTATGGATCGGTGCCTCTCCTCCAACTGACTAACTTCAGATCTCTGAAATGGGCTTTCATTTCCTAAGGTTAGTCAACTTTACGGTATATTGGGTTTGTTATTTCTGAGAACACTGCCATGGGCAGCTTTATTTAAGAACACCATATATTTCTGAACAAAACTGAACTGGTTTGCAATTAAAATATTTCAAACATATGTTCATTTGAGTCATATTATAACCGATAGATAGTAGTAATATAAAAAGCACTTTACTACGTGAGGGAAAGAAGAAGCTATTTGGTGCTAGTGAAACTTGAATTTATAGTCTATCAAATAGACCAAATTGAGGTGGAATCATGAAATAATTCACAATAAGCTGATTTCTGGTGCAGATGTTCATAATGGTCTCAGGTTCAACACACTAAGAGCCCCCAGCAGCTGTTCGTGTCGAGCTAAACGCCGCCATCTTGGAAACGTGGTGCCCGAAATCGTTTTTTTTTTTTTTTTTTTTTGGTATATCTCTGTAATGGTTGCTCGAGCTAAAAAATATGTTCTGTCCATAAACGTAGAGCATGAAATTTTCTACAAAAAAGGTTCTGTTCATTTTGTTCATAGATTCAATAAGCCAGCCAATAAACGGTGTAGTAGAGTGTGTCGCCATCTTGGAATCATGACGCCCGAAATTGGATTTTTCAATATATCACGGAAACGGCTGCTCAGGCATGAAAATATCAGGAGTGGAATTGTTTACAAAACAGGTTCTATTAGTTTTTTTTAATTGAGTCAATGTTCCCAATTGAATATTGCACCCAATGTACATTACACTTCATATAGTAGGACAACTAGGGCAGCTTGAGGCCCAAAATTGATGGAATTGTTCACTTTCTGTGAAAAGCATGAAATTTGGTGTAGATGCACATGAAGAGTAACTGGAAAAAAAAATTTGTTATGATAACAAGTTCAAAAACCCCTCCCAGGGGTTTTTGAACTTGTTATCATAACTAATTTTTTTTATCATAACTGTTTTACGCCCATCCCCGGCCCCCCCCCCCCCCCCAAAAAAAAAAAAAGTTTTTGGCTGTAACTCCCGAACCGCCAACAAATCAAAAGCACAGAGAGAAGCAAAAACATTCAGCACACAATTCTGGACAGGAAAGGAAGCATACATCTTTTACGTAAAAGCAACACTTTAACCCCAAAACCGTATTTAAAGTATATCATCCTTAATTTGCACAAACGCTATTTCAAATTGGTTTCAAAGTGATTTTTCGTGTTCAAAGTGTTCTTGCAAGCCCTCTAATATCACGAAATGGACATAGTTAGAATTTTCTGAAAGTGGGGGGATTTCATTCCATCAATCCTAACCGAAAGGTGAAGAGGCAATGGCGTATCAGCGAAAGCATATGGTCATTTTTAAATTCAAAGTGCTTTTGTGAGCCTATTAATAGCCCTAAATGAACATGCTTCGTATATTCTGAAAGGAGGGGATCTATTCTTTCCATCAATCTTAACGGAATTTATTTAGCTTACATAAGAACCGTACTCCACCCGTTTAAAATTAGCTGTACTGGTGTAGCGGCAATCCTTAAATTTCAAAGTGCCATTGTAATGGTCATATTAGTATTTGTACCTAAGCTAAACAATTTGGGTTAGGATTGGTGGAAAAAATATATCTCCAACTTTCAGAAAATTCTAAGCATATACATTTTGGGCTATTAAAGGGCTCGCAAAATCACTTTGAATTCGAAAGTCACCAAACACCGTCTCAGCTAAGACATTACTGCGTCACCTTTAAATGGGTGTTGGACGGTTCGTATCTAACTTAAACATTTTCGATTAGGATTTATGGAAAGAGTCGAGCCCCACGTTTCGGAAAATCTTAAGCGTGTCTATTTCGGGATACTAGACGGTTCGCAAGAGCACACTGACTTCAAAAATCACCATTCGCTTATCCGCTCCGCTGTTATCTCTTCACTTTTAAGTGGGAGTAGGACAGCCCGATCAAAGTTAAACACTTTCGAAATGCATGCTGAATTTGTGAGCGGGCGAAAATGGATATTAGAAGGTTCTCTCGTTCAAGGGTCTAAACCCATTTCTGGGCGTTTTTATCCTTTTATGTGTCCTCATGTCATTGTGAACATGGAGCAAAATTTTGGCTCTGAAAATTAAAATGTGCATGCATTCCCAGGTTATTGTGAGACTTGCCTTGTCAGGAGGCACCTTCTAATAAGCAATTTCGGTTAGGATTGGTAGAAAGGATACATCTCCCCCTTTCAGAAAAGCCTAAGCTTGTCCATTTTGGGCTATTAGCGGGCATGCAAGAACAGTTTGAACATGAACATCACTATACCAATCAATTGAACAAGGTATTCAAACAAATAAAGGATGTACTTCATTAAGTTTTGGGTTAAAGGGTTGCTTTTACGTAAAATATGTACATCACCATTCCTGTCCAGGGGGTTTTGAATTTGCTATCATGGCTAATTTTTTTCCAGTTGCTCTTCGAGTGTATCCTTATCAGACTTCATGCTTTTCACAGAAAGTGAACAATTTCATCATCTTGGGCCACAAGCAGCCTTGCGGTATGAAGTTTAATGTATACTGGGTGTAAGAAACGTGTGTGGCCTCTTTGACACTGTTTATTCGCTGAATAATTAGCTCAATTAAAAAAAAACTTATATACAATTAGTTGACAATTCCACGCTCTACAGTTTCGGCCCTATGATATTTTCATGCCTGACCAGCCGTTTTCGTGATATATTGAAAAATCCAATTTTGGGCACCATGATTCCAAGATGGCGGCAATAGCTCCACACTCTTCTAAGCCGTTTATTGGCTGAATCATTGAATCCGTGAAAAAATGAGTCGAAATTTTGTTGTAGAAAATTTCATGCTCTACATTTTTGGACGGAACGTATTTTTCGTCCGAACAACCGGTACTGATATACAGGGTGAGTCAGAAGTCTGTTTCAGGGGCCAGCATATTATAGCAATGAAAATTCCTTCAAGAATAAGTAGGTAGTCTTGCCAAGTGGTCTGGTGCTATTTGACCATGCATGAGTGAATGACCTTGACATGTCCTGCCAAGGTCATCTCACTGCTAACTTCTCAACCACGCGTCCTTGAAAATCGGTGTACATTAGAAAGGTGTAGAGCAATACAAACCAATGCCAAAACAAAAAAAAACAGAATGAAATTCGAAGCAAAAGTAAAGGAGCTAAGTCAGTCAAAGATAGTGGTATAAACTGCACTGCAGTACATCGGTGTAGACAGGCTTAAGGCAAGAAATGAATGTAGAAAAGACAGTGCAGAGAAAGGTCACGTTAGACTGGATATAAAGTTAATCGGAACGTTTACACCTCTAGTAGAGGCGGGGAAGACGGCAGCCTTTCCCTTTTAGGCACTACTACACAACATGTATGCATTTCAACTTAAAGAGTTGAGCCCTTAACGTCAATGCAATGCATTACTACTCTATTCAGTCCATCCCAGCCACATTACCTGGGGGAATTTCGTCTGGCCTGACCTCCCTTGCAAAACTGTTAGTAACCACTAAAATAAACACAGCTCTTGCACTCAGTTTTCGAGGAACTATGCGAAGTACTATCCTTGGCTGAGACCTTTAGCTAGGTTTACATCTTCTGCTTTGTAGCTCTAGGTTCTATTTAGTAAGGTTTGCATTGACGTGCCTTTTCCTTCCTCTTTACCAAGAAGTCTTTTAGGTAGGCGTCAATAACCGAAGTTAGTTGACGCTTTCATACTTTCCAACCTTTATTTTGTGTTTAATATGGCTCTGTGCACAACAGTGGAGCATTTTCAAATGGTGGTCATTTATTGGGAATGTGGAAGGAATCTAACACAACCGTTGCCAGATTTCATGCTCGTTTTCCACATCGCCAACCGTATCACTCACTAGTGCGAAAGGTTGTGAACCGGCTGCGGGCCACTGGAAACTTCAGCAGTCGTGCACGTTTAGGACGACCGCAGACAGCGACTGATGAAGCAAACGCAGTAGCAATCAATGTGTATGTGTTACTCCATCCGCACACCAGTACTCGTGATATTGCACATAATGCTGGTTGCCCCCAGAGTTCGGTCGTCCGTGTGTTGAAGAAGTACCACTACCATGTCTGTCATATTCACCTTCACCAGGGTCTGCAGCCAGGCGATGCCGAGCGACGTTATGATTATTGCGATACAGTGTTGAATAAAGTTCGGTTGGCCCCAAATGTCCTGCAGCATGTTTTTCTATACAGATGAGACCAGATTAGCTGCAGTGGGGTTATAAACATTCACAATACCCATTGGTCTTCAGTAAACCCTTATCGGGTCCGGGAAACAGCACACCAGATGCAATGGGGAACGAATGTTTGGTGCTTACTGTACAATGGTGGGATTTTAGGGCTAGTCTTCTACGATGGTAGTCTCACAGTGGCACGTTACTTAGAGATGATTTTGACAGCTGTAGTCGAGACGTTTAGGGAAGACCTGTCAATTCATCTGATCCCAACACTTTGGATGCAACAGGATGGTGCACCGCCACAATTTGGTGGAGCTGTTCGTAAGTAGTTGAACGTACACTTCCCAGACCAGTCGATCGGCTGTGGTAGGCCAGTTTAATGGCCAACCAGATCACCCGATCTAACCGCTATTGACTTTTTCTTTTGGGGTTACGTTAAGACACGCGTGTACGTCACTGCTCCTGGAAAAGTAGGGAAATTACAGCAGTGCATTAGATATGCCTGTGCCACCTTTGACGGTCCCATGCACCACACAGTGCATGTAGTTCTAAGCAAATAACTGCAAGATTGCATTGGTGATGACGGTAGTCACATTGAACAGTTTCAGCTGGTGCAACTTGCGTTTGTTATCTTTGCTTCAATACATACTGTATGGAATGGTGCACTACATCATGTTTAGGCACTGTTTTAGACTATTAATTTGCATAGCATAGTGAGTCTTAATAGGCTAATTTGGTTGGTAGCTGTAGTCGCGTCTGTGAGAACGTGACTACCATTGCCACTATAATGCATGGGTAGCAGCGAGCACTGCGGTGTCAGAATCAATAGGTATCTTGGTCCTAGCTCTACATCTCTGGCTTCTTACAGACCGGGGTTCGATCTTGGTGAAGGGAAGTCTATATGTACGGGTTTTTCTCCGGTTGTTTCCCGCCCGTTGCACGAGGGTTTCCTCCGGGTGCTCCGGTTTTCTCCCTCATGTGGCAAATAACTGTCCTGATTGTGGTACCTTCCACTTAACATCTGCCACTTGGGGCCCTTCAAGAAGCTCTAAGTTTACTGCCCGACATCTTCTATTCTATTCTCGTTACTTACGGTTGTTTGTTACAAATATTGCAGAATGTTCACTTTCGTTTCCAGTCTCTGGGTGGGATGCTTGCCTGCTACCCCGGTGTACTGCAGTGCAGTTTATACCACTATCTTTGACTGACTGTAACTTCTTTGCTTTTGTTCCGAATTATTTCATTCTGTTTTTTTTGCTTTAGTATTGGTTTGTAGGATGCATCTACACCTTTCTAATTTATGCCGATTTTGTAGGATGCATAGTTTAGAAGGTAGCAGTGAGATGACCTTGAAGGGACATGTCAAGGTCATTCACTCACGCATGCTCAAATAGTACCAGACCATTTATAAGTCTACCAACTTAATATTGAAGGAATGTTCATTGCTATGCTGGCCCCTGATACGGACTTCTGACTCACACTGCATATTAAAAAAACCGATATCGGGGTCATGTTTCCAAGATGGCGGCGTTAGCTCAACAGGGATCGCTAGAGACTTTTAGTATGTTGTACTTGATGCCGTTACGAACGTCTGTGCTAAAAATCAGCGTACTAGGAATTCGTTTCCTTTCCAAGGTCAGCCGTTTTCAAGAATTAAGGTTGAAACAACTGACCTTGGAGAGGAAACGTCATGATAGTCCAGTCAAATTAGATCAAATGCTCGGAATAATTCATAATAAGTTGAATTTTGGCTTTCAAATCAGGTTGAGAACCATATCAACAAAGTTTACACCATGCTGGAGAAGAACCATACGTCAATTTAACAAGCCTAAAGGTGCATCTACACTGGGAGCTTTTAGCGCGTGCCGCATGACGGATGACGCGTGGCGCTTGCATTTTGGCGCTTTTTCATAGCGCGCCGTGTAGTTGCACCGGCAGGCAGCAAAATAAGCCCCGCCCATTTTGAAGTGCACCAGTAACGCGCGTTTCACAGCAGCTTGCGGCGGTACGAATGCGACCCGTGTAGAAACACCGCAACATCAACAAACGCGAAGCACGCGCTCTTTTTGCCGTGTTGGAGCGTGCCGCGTGGAAATAGAAATAAGTCTATTTATCGGCTGCGGCAACCTGATAGGATATTGTGAATCACGTGGTGGTACAAATATGGCGCCTGTACACTTACCGAACAAGTAAGCTTTGGCGTAATTATTGATGGCAGCGATAATTGAATCTAACCTTTTATTTTATTGATTGAAACAATTGTCAAGGTCACTCCGAAGCACATAAGGTACTTGCGTGTACTTAGCGTGTTTTAACACAAGAATATGTTTACAAAAACAGTAACATTAACACAGAATGATATTAACGGAACAATCGTTAAAAAAGCCTAGACGACTAGCCTAGCTTAAAGTCGATTTTTTTTTTTTTTTTTTTACAAAAATGCAGTTGTAAATTTCCGTGCTGTACTTTTTTTTTATTTGTCCAATTTTGTTAATTTCCAAAAACCTTTTGGTATTTTCCTAGTTTGCTTAGTTTATTTTCTGGTTTACCTGAACGTTTATCATTCATTATGAAGGAGTAATTTTTATTTATTATAATAATGTCTTAGTTCAGCTACCTTTCAAGCTGTCAGTTGGGAAGGGGGGAGGGGGGCAGACGGTTAAAATAAAAATGGGCCCACCAATTTTTCAACGACACTCCCTCCCAACCAATACTTCGCTCGGCCAAGCCGAGGTAGCACTGCGAGTGTTACGGGCGCGTGGTACTATGTTTATAGCTATGGGGCGAGAGCGAATCCAGAGGAAGGGGTGGGGGGAATGAGGGAGAATCCGGTGAAAATGAAAATGGGACCACCATTTTGTTTTCAATGACTGCCCAAATTAGTTTAACTACGTTTATAGCTGTGCGGCGGGCGCGGAGGCCGGGGAAGAGAATCCGCAGAAAATGAAAATGGGACCACCAATTTTTCTGTGACACCGGCGGGCGAAGAACCCCCCCACCAATTTTAATGACTGCCCCCACTTCTTCAAGACCCTGAAAAAATTCTTCATCCTCCCACCGCTCAAGGTCCGAAAGTAATGGAACCCTATCCTTCATCCTAAAAAAAAGAAGCTTTAAAAAAATACTTTTCCTCCAGACTAGTAAATGATCATTTTGTGACATCCCCACCTTCACCGGTTCTAAAAAAAAGTTGATTTCCCCATCAAGAGACATTAAAATATCCATGACCACCCACCCCTACCTTTAATTTCCTTCAGCCCTGCCGCACCCCACATCCTTCCCTTCCCCCCTCCTCCCCCCTCCCTACTCCATCACATACACACACGCCACCGCCAGTGATAAAAAACGACCGGTCCATAAGTACGCTTTTCAAATAGCAAAGTTTTGGGAGGCGGATTCGGATTTCTTTTTTTTTAATAATAATATCGACGATACACTATACTTTAAAATTCCATTTTTCATCGATAGTTTGGCCCATACATTTATTGCGTTTACAACTTCATACCTTTTGCAATTTTTATATATTTAATTTTTAGATTTTGTTTAGGTCCTAGAATTTAATTTGGATTTAGATTTAATTATTAGATTATTCGATTTTGTTTTCTTCGCTCATGTACAATTTATGTGGAATACACCACTTCTTATTCGTACAAATCTTTAATTTCCCAGTAAAGAATGGCGTCTGCAATTTGTCTTCTGTTCTCATTTTAATCATGACGCCGACAAAATCTAATCGACAAAGCGTCACGCGCTGTTAGCGCGGGCTGACAAGTGGCATCAAATGATGACGTAACAACTACGTATGGGTCACGTGACCCCAAAACTTCTATTTCGAGCAGCACGGAGCAGCAAAGACACCGCGTCTGAATACGCGTGTCGCCGGTGCAAATACACGAGGTGTCACAGCGCACGCGTACAGAAAATTACGGCGTCACGCGGCAAAAGCGCCCCGTGTAGATGCACCTTTACAGTAGGGATGTTGGTAACAACAGCTCACCAAGCATGAAGATCAAGTGAGATGATGGAAGCAGGGTTCGAGTTATGAAGAGGGTTTTTTATTAAATGGAGCAAAGAGATTCCAATTTTTAAATTAGGAATGCGATGTAATATATTAGTATGAGAACTGTCGTGTTTGTGTCCATTTTTAGAACATGTTGTGACAGCGAATTTGCGAGCTTCATTCGTGAACAGTTGATTTATGGGGACTACGGCATTTACAAACTTCCTGCTTAGTTTGGCTGCATAGGTGGCTGTTTACCCAGTGTGGTTCCATGGTAGGCCATAAATAGTTTTTTTTGTGTGTGATTTTCGTTGGAATATTGAAGTATTTATGCTAGTAGGGAGAGATTGAAGTTAGCTATGGAGAGTCCCACTGTTTTTGCTAACAAGTCGGATATTTTCAGCATACAACATTCTACAAAAGGATTCAGTTATTCCTTTAATGTATGGGTAATAAGAAACGCGTTTTTTTGATTTGAGTTCCGAGTGTGGGACAGCCATTCAAAGTTATTATATTTATAAATGGTAGGGAGTGAAAAAACATTATTGAGGTATTTTTGAAATATATGCCTAAATTGATCTATGCAGGCCAGATTTTTGATGCAGTGACGTAAACCCTGCATAGTTCGTTCTTAAAAGAGCAACTAGGCAGATGGGGATCAGTGTAGGATTCCTAATTGACTGTTCGGATTGTTTGAGTAGCTTTAAGAAAATTATGGGAATTCCTGAAAACTTTAATATGTAGCAAAGCAGTTTGGTTATTTTCAGATTCCTCCTTTGTAAACTACCGGGAGTCGTGATAGCTATTTAGAAATTTTAAATATCATTATGAATACTGGTTTGACGAAGTGTTAAAAAGTCGTCAACAAATCTTTTATAATAAATAATTTGGGTGAAGTGGTTAACAAGTAGGTTATCAAAATCATTCATAAAGATGTCACACAAGAAAGTAGAGATGGAAAACCCTTGGAAAACCCATTATGTTGAAGAAAAAAATCTCCTGCGTATTGCAAAAAAATGGTGTCTGAAATTAGTTTAATCGTTTCAAAAAAATCAGAAAGGTTCAATTTCAGTACAGTGGAGTCCCTGAGTAATTTCTTATTAAAAATTTCGAGGGTAGGTTTAAGGTTCAATTTCAGTACAGTGGAGTCGCGGAGTAGTTCCTTATTAATAATTTCGAGGGTAGGTTTAAAGTTCAATTTCAGTACAGTGGAGTCGCTGAGTAGTTTCTCATAAATAATTTCGAGGGTAGGTTTAAAGTTCAATTTCAGTACAGTGGAGTCGCTGAGTAGTTTCTTATTAATAATTTCGAGGGTAGGTTTAAGGTTCAATTTCAGTACAGTGGAGTCGCTGAGTAGTTTCTTATTAATAAATTCGAGGTTAGGTTTAAGGTTCAATTTCAGTAAATTGGAGTCGCTGAGTAGTTTCTTATTAATAAATTCGAGGTTAGGTTTAAGGTTTAATTTCAGTACAGTGGAGTCTGAAATTTCAGTCAGTGGAGTTTCTTATTAATAATTTCGATGATAGTTTTACAGTATAAGAGGGAAAATGGCTACGTTGTCGAAAGAGTTCCAGTTAAAGGATGGTGGAACAATAGTAACAATAAGATTATTAGTACAGCCAGAGAGTTAGCAACAGTGTGCTCACCTTAGGTTAAATATTATTAAGTGCAAGGGCCAACACGTTAACTAATGGTCAATTTGGGTCATTTTCCGGCAGTAATAAATGAAGTGGGTTGCTCTCTTTATGGAATATTGATGTGTTTATGCTGGAAGGGGAGATTGAAGTTCGCTATGAAGATTCCGACTTGAATTTGCTAACGAGTCGGATGTTATCATACACAACTTCTACGAAGGAGTACAATGAATGGAGTAAAAGGAATCCGGTTTTTGGATGTGGGTTTCGAGTGTGATAAAGCCATTAAAAGTTATTATATTTACAAATGGAAGGGAGTGGAAAGCCATTAGTAAGGTATTTACGAAATATACACTTAAATTCTTTGATGAAGACGACTTTGTTGGTGGAGTGGGAATAATTTAGGAAAAGCCTGAAATGTGCACAAAAATTAACAAATGACGTTACGAAGAAACCGTTACCAGGCTTTTTACCAGGTTTTTTAAAACTGAAATTACATGGCAATGTACAAGAAAATCAGCCCTGCCAACCCATGAGTCAGCCCATAGACAAGTGTTCCTTGCAGCTGGGAGGTGCATTTTGAAGCCAGACGGGATATATGGAGACGTGGGTAGAGAAGACTGCTGCAGCAGTGTGCGAG